>PGTU02000001.1:6328223-6385542 GCA_002896215.2 Cicer echinospermum
AAAAAAAAGTCTTATTTTAATTTAAGATAAATGTGATATTTTTAGTTGTGTTTTTATTTGTGAAAATATTTGAAATTAGTTTTAACAATGTTTTTTAAATTGTTTTTACTCATACAATTGTTTTTTTTTTAGTTACTTATTTGATAGTTTAAGCACATATATTAAATAAAGTTAATTTGGTTTATTTATTACCATTCGTTTGATAATTATCTTCTATGTCCATAATATTATCTCATGATAAAAAATAATATTTAATGCAAATAAGTTACTATTAGATAGTTCCCAAAAAAGTTCAACAGATGTAGAGTTGTAATTTGAATTTTTTTATTAATGACAATGATCTATTAGTAATGACAAGATCTTTTGTTTTGACCGAGGTTGTTATTTCATAAAACTTTTCCTTATAAATTAAATCAAACCCTATTCAATCATTCGTTAATTTCATTGTATTTGAAAATCGTATGTTCTAAAAGAGAGTGAAGTAATTGAGAAAAATTATAATTGATTAATTAATTGGTATATATTGAGAACAGAACTTTGACAATAGAATTTAGTTTTAGGGAGAAATAATAAATTCAACGTTGGCCCACTTGAAATATATATAATGGACAAAAGATAAAATTTTCATTAATTTAATAACTAAAAATAATGATAAAGAGTTACCTTTCCTATATTTTTATCTTGTAAAAAAAAATTTCCTAGATTTTCTACAAATAAATAAAGATACGATCCCCTTTAAATTAACATAACATAATTGTTTTTATCATCTTTCAAGTTTGCTACAATTTTTCTTAAACCTTCCCTCTTTTCAAATTTACTAACCAATATTTTTCTTGAGATTGAAATTAAGTAAAATAATATGGTTCCAACAATTTGTTCCAATAATGGATGTGGTTCCTATGATGCTGCTGGTATCAAGAATATATTTGTGGAAGTGTTTTAGAGAATGGTTCGACGACAACACCACTAAATCAAAACTTGAAAGTATGTTTTGAAGAGTTCCATATCTAATGTATGCATTAATATTGCTTCTATGACTCTCACCAATTCTACTATTACCAAGAAGACAATAAATGCGAAGTAATAACAACAAAAGTTAACCAACATAGGTTTGAATGTATTTGGTTTTAGTTTTTTTTAAACATTGAAAGCGGTATGTTATAAGAGATGAGTAGATAGAGATTATTGACTGTTTTCTATTGTCTTAATAAGCATTTAGATTATTTTTCTTCGTATTCTCTATTCATTTGTTCTTCTATTAATAGTCTTTCTTTTATTGTGATTATATGAATGTGATGTGATCATCCTTATAATGCATACATACTATTGAAAAATTTTTCTTTCTTTTTATTGATATGTTTATTGCCCATTCGTGATATTATAGAGTTAATTGGAATTTTGATCTTCTATTTTTTATTCAATTTATCAAATTGATACACACATTTTAAGATATACAACTATTGGTCTTCTGTCATAATTTTTAACTATAAATGAAGATGTGATATAAATAAAATGACATAACATATGATTTAATAATGTAGAACTATTAAATGCATTAGTTATTTATATGTTATTAATTAAGTTACCTAATGAATAGTTTCGTAATTTCAAACAAATGTGTTTAGATGGTATTTTATTGCAATTTTATGGTTATTATTCATTTAAGAACATCTTTATAAGTCATGTTATTTAAATATGTACATCATAATTTTTAAGTTGAAAATCATAAAAGAGGAACAAAAATTGGTGAATTTTAAAATAGGGACAAAATTTCACCCATTGTTAAAGAAAATGATGAAAACTACAATTAATTTAAATTATAAAATTCTACTCAATTTATGTTGAATGTAACACGTAAAGTTTAACTATAATTTTAGGAAATATTTATGTACATCAGATAGATGCAACTGATATTTTCAATTGAAATTTTATAACTATTTACCAATAAAATATAATTATTTTTTAAAATATCGTAATACTAAAATATTTCCAACTAATAAACAACCTTCAAAATGAAACTTAATCAATATAAAATGGATGATTATTGGAAGAATTCTTCAGGTGAAAGTAATGACGTAACCAGCTAGGTTGGTGGTAAACTAATATAAAAATTCCACGTGTGTTCTTCTTATTCCCTTTGCTTTTATTTTCTAAATTTCTTTGATCACCAAGACGATTAAATCCAAATTTCTTTGATCACCAAGAACGATTAAAAATCCAAAACAATTTTAACAAACCGTAATACAATTCAAACCATCTGTTTCATGTGTCAATCGAGAAACTTCAATTCTTAAGGATGCAACTTTGTGTCTTTGATGAATTTTGTCTTTAAGTAATTATGTTGTTAAAAAAAACATTGATATACGCCCCCTTATGGCAACCACCTCATGAAGTCTTCTATTAAAAGCAGACTTTTATTAGCCCACAACTCTACAAATACATACATCACTTTGTGCTTCAATGTGATCAATGCCAGCGTACCGAAAAACTATCAAAAGGAAATGAAAATGTCTTTGAACAATGTCCTCGAAGATGAAAAAATTAGTAAAAAACTGTGAAGAAGCTTACGAACTCGAACTCAATTGATTTTGGTGGATTAGAATTTCAGAGACACTTCAAGAATTTGAGTTTCATATACCCAGAGTCCTAAAAAAAATAATTCATAATGTCTTTTGGTTCAGCTTATCTAATTCAGCTAACATTGGTCACTAAAAGAAGATTATCATTATCATATATACATTGTATTGTTTGTTTATGGAGTGATACAATGTTAGAGAAAGAACAATGTTCAAAACCATCAAATCTATTTTAATTTGGAAGTCAACTCAAATGCTATGATGTCGAGTATAACATACCCCAATGTATTGTTACTGAGGATAATTATTTACATCCCATGATTGCTTAAGACTTAAAGATATTCTGGATTCTTTTTTTTAAAATAGAGATGCTAGAGATGACAAGAAGACAAAAAAAAAATATTAGTTTTGTATAATCACTCTATTACCAATGAAGAGCCTCTTACGAATGTGATTTCTAAGACAAAATAAAATAATATGTTAAAGGATACTGCATAATAATAATTTTTTGCCGAAGGAGTAAAAACACTATGATTTTGAGAAACTTTTTAAACACTTTTTTCTTATTTTTTTTTTCTTCTGAGTTAGGTTTATGTCCCACCAATTGTTACTTTTTTTTTGTTTTTTTTAATAAATTTTCCTCTTTTCAATATTTTTAAAAAGTTATTTTAAAATATTTTTACAATATAAATTACTGGAAATTCAAGTTTAAAATTTAATGATAAATTTTTGTTTTTACTTATGTTTTTATACACGTATAGATTTTTTTTTGTTTTTTTTAATAAATTTTCCTCTTTTCAATATTTTTAAAAGTTATTTTAAAATATTTTTACAATATAAATTACTGAATTCAAAGTTTAAATTTTAATATAATTTTTGTTTTTACTTATGTTTTTATACCACATATAATCATTTTATTTATTTAAAATGTTTTTTTATTTTTTCTCTTCAATGTTTAATACATATTTGTAGTTTATAATACCACTTAAGGTTTTTGCCTAGACCCCAATATCTTTGAACTTATTTACTGTAATAATATTTAATGATGTAATGCAAATAATAGTATGTGGGTTATGGATTGTCATATTTAATTATGTAATGTCTCTGATTTTAATTTTGTTATTTTTTCTTTCTAAAAAACATCTAATTTTTAATTTAAGAATAGTGTGATGATTTTTTTTTCTTTCTAAAACAACATCTAATTTTAATTTAGATTAGTGTGATCTTTTTTTTTGTGTGTGTTTGTATTTGTGCAAATATTTGAAATAGATTTTAGCAATTGTTTTTGAATTTATTTTATAATCACTATTGTTTTTTTAGTTACTTAGTTGATAGTTTAGCACATATTCTATCTTTTTTTTTTTTGTCAAGAGTAATAGTTATACTCTCATACTTTTAAGTGTGGAGGAAATAAATTTTTGGAATTCGAACACTTACATATCAATAAAATTTCAACTACCAACTGAGTAATATTTACCAGACGCATATCTCATATTTTAAATAAGTTAAAATAATTATGTTCCATATCATAAATATATCTCATGATAAAAATATAACAATGCAATTAAAAATTAAAAGTTCAATAGATATGTATCGAAATAGGTTCAAATGTAGATTTTTTAATTTGATTTTTTTTTTCATTAATGATATATAATATCTACTATTAATGACAAGATCTTTTGTTTTGACCAAGGTCCTTAATTCATGAAACCTTTTCCTTATAAATAAATCAACCCTATTCAATTATTCAACAATTTCAATTAATTTTAAAAAAGCTTATTCTTCTAAAAAAATAGTGAAGTAACATCATTTCTCACTCTTCATTATCCACTACTACAAGTGAAACAACATGTTCCCATCCATGAATTGAATTTAAATTCAATATTTATAAAATTATAATTCATTCATTGAGAATACAATTTTTTAGGTCAGTTTAGAAATAAATAAATTCGTGTTGGTGGGCCCACTATATAATTGATAAAAGATATAAATTCTATTTAATTTATAACCAAAAATAATGATAAAGATACTATTTTTAAAATAAAATTGAATAACTTATCTAGATTTTTATCTTGTATAAAAAGTTTCTTAGATTTTTCAAAAAAAATAAAAGATACGATTCTTAGTTAGTGATAAACATATCATGCCAATATCACCTATAAATTAACACAACTTACTTGTTCTATTATCATTCAACAATTTCAAGGTTGCAACTTTTAGGGCATGTACTTACTATATGAGTTTATTAGGGTTGGCTGGAACGAGAGTGGTCAGCCAGTTGACCCAACAGCTCCATGTTTGTAAGCTATATTGGGGCTGTTGTTCGTCAAAATGTCCCAATAACAATAGACAACTGGAGAGATAAGGCGTTGAAGGATGCCAAAGATATCATCTGGAATGACATTCAAGTAAATATTTTGATCTACTCTTTTGTCATTTATAATTTTTTTTTCTGTAAAATACATTACTTATAATTGTTTTCATTGCAGACCACTTTTGTTCTTTATGAGGAACGAAAGTCATATGTTTTGAGAGTTGCTGGGGAAAATCCATCGTGGATTTAGATCCCATCTCTCAAATTTCTATCTAAAAGATAGAGAAGGAAACACAAATGCTGAACCTCCAAAGATATATCAACATTATATATCAAAGGATGAATGGAGTGCATTTGTTTCCAAACGTTCTGACCCGGCGTTTGTCGTAAGTGATTAATTTATTAGCATTTGTGTTTTTATTATTCATATCGTAGCGTATTTTAACTTTTACACAATTGCTATTTTTTTTATATAGAATATTAGTAAGGCAATCGCGAACGGGCAAGCAACCCAAAACACCCATACAAGAAATCACGTATGGGATATGCACGCCTTGAACAACAAAATTGTAAGTAATTAAACATCACTTTTATATAATGAAGTAATTGTATTATAAACTATAGTGTGTAACTAATTTGTATTATTTTGTTTATGATTTTAACGAATAGAGAAAAGACACCCAAGCCGATCAACCCTTGGGTCGTCATATATTGTGGAAGAAGCGCGTGTTAATAAAGAAGGAGTGGTTGATAATGAAAATGTCAAGAAAGTTGTAGAACTTTGTGTAAGTATATTATCACTTTAATATTTTTTAATATTGTATTTTAAAAATGCTATTGAACTTATCTTTTTAATGTTACATGTATTTTAGGAAATTATTGAACAAAGTTCTGAAACTCAAGAGGGCAACAAGGATACGTGCAGGGACATTCTTGGGAAAGTGTTTAATGTCCCTGAGTATCCGGTCGAGTGAGGGGAAAGGGATTTGGCGTAACTCCCAAAAGCTTTTTTTCCTCAAGAGAAGCGCCAAAAACCTTCCAACGAGGAAGTATTAGAGAAGCTCAGAATCCTATCGGAGCAAGTGGCACTCTTGGTGAATACGAATAAAGACAAGCAACTTCCGGTTCAGCTCCAACCTGAAATACAAATGGAGAGTGAAACCGGGAGTTGCAACGTCGGTTTGAAGAGTATTCCCGAGGTAATTAATTACTTACTACTTACTTGCTTATGTATTACTTATGTATTAAACAAACTTATTTATTAACTGTACTTATGTTTTAACTATTGATGTAGGGTGTCACTACATGTGTCCTATACTTGTCCTCGCCGACTCAACGGAAGGTGGGAAAAGGAATATTGTACATACTTCGGGAGAAGTATTGCACAATATTCCGTCCCCGCGGGCCATGTCAAAGTATCGCCTACAGTTGCTTTCGAACCAACTGGATCTGGATCGGGGAAAATCGGTCGCTGCTGCTGCTGCTCCTAATAAAAGTCAGCCACGCCTTGGTAAATACGGGGCGTGTCTTGACATCCAAATAAAAAGGAACATGGGCAGCAGCAACGATTCGCCCATCGTACAAATGAATAAAGACATCTTTGGAGATGAGTATATTGAATACCTCGAAAGGAGCACATGTATGAACTTCTCGAACATAAGGAGCTGAGTGCTACTGTAATCAGCTTGTACATAAGGTAAAAAAATACTTTTAATTGCATTTATTTGTAATTAATTAAATGTATTGGTAATTAATCTAGTTTTAAAATTTTCATTGAAGGTTTTTTTGTACGAGAAGGTCGTGTGCACGAGGAAACTGTCAAATAAATACTCATTCTTGTCTCCACATAAGATGTCGATGTGGGAAACTCGATCCAGAGAATGTAAAAAACTACATTGTAGATATGTTTTTAGGAAATAAAGAAAGTGGTAAATTGTTCTTGGCACCATATAATTCAGGGTACGTAATTTTATCTTTTTTAATTGATGAGAATTTAATTTATTAGTTGTCTATAAACAAAATTGCTTAACCAATTTTTGTTGTTGTAGGGCACATTGGGTGCTATTTGCAATCAATGCGGTCTCTGAAGTGATATACTATTTGGATCCCGTGCACGACAATTACACCAATCACCCCGAAATAAAGACTATGCTCGACACGTAAGTAATATTCATTATATTTCTTACATATATATATTTATATATATATAAATATTCATGCTCTAATAATCACATTTATTCATTCGATAGTGCCTTAAAAGTTTATCGAGCTCAAAGAGGTGCTAAATATCAGCTATTATTAACACATAAGCAAAATGCAGAATGTTCAAGTCAAGAACAATCATGGTTCAAAAAAGTTTGATCTTTAGTCAAATCTGACACATGACAGCTAGACACTTTCCAACGGTCAAATTAGTTGTCATCAACCTTCTTGAAACCTATAAAAGAATCAGTGTTATTCATATTTGAATCTCTTATTATTATTTTACTGAATCTTTCGTAAAGAATATAAACTCAAACAAGTGTTGAGATTACTTAGATTCTGCCAAACACTTTAAATCATTATTGTGCAAACTCAAGACTATAAGTGTTGATTATAGTTTGAGTAGTTTGTAGAAAATCATATTATGGTTAAAAGGTGAAGTGTAAAATCCTCTCTAAAGATTGATAGGTGACTTGATTTGAACTCCTTTCTGGGTGGAAATTACTTGCTTTGTAACAGATCAAAGTTGATCTAAACTGGTGGTGTAAAACCAAGATTGTTCTTCGTTTGAACACTTAGTGTGGAAATCTCACAGTTGTAAGGACTAGACATATGCCGAGTTGGGTGAACCAGGATATATCCTTATGTGGTATCTCTTCCCTTATCTATTTACTTTCAGTCTGTTTGATTATCAAGTTAAATAGATAAGTTAAATTGTTGATTTTAACTAACCAAGAATGTTCTCCGTTTTCTGGTCAAGAACCAAGAATGTTATCTGTTTTATGTTTTCTGTTTTCTGTTTTCACAACCAAGATCAATCTTGAGTTATTCTCTTAAGTTTTTAACATAAAATTTTAAACAAGTAAATTTACAATTCAAACTCCCATTTCTTATAAATTGACATTGTTACTTCAGATAACACATTCTTCTTCTTTTGTTTGCTCTATTAATCAATTTGATGTTGCTTGTGGTGACTATTTCTCTTTCCAAAACACCTCACATCATATATTGTACTCATAATAATAAAATCAACAAAATGTAATAACTAATATTGAGAAAATAAAAAATCATAAAAATTAGAAGAAAAAAATAAAATATTCATCAATTGAAAACTGAAAACATCAATAATCTCTACTTATTTTCTGCTATAGACTATTGACTATATCCTACATCCAATTTATCAAACACACATTTATGATTTTGTTTGACCAAAGTTGACTACCAATATTTTTTCAAATCCACATTACATGAGTTTATACATCGATTAGTTCAATTTTTGTTGCTACATTGCTCTTATTTGTATTCTTCATGAGGGTAGAGTTAGTGAGAGTAGTAGAAGATTCATCTTCAGTATCTGACTTATAAGTAGTGTTGTTTTTTAGACTTTCTCTAAAACAATTTCCACAAATATTCTTAATACCAACAGCATCATAGAAACCACATCTATTATTCGAACAAATTGGTGGAACCATATTGTTTTTGGCTAAATTAAGAGTGAGAAAATATGTTACTTCACTATTTATTAGAACAAGAAGGTTATAAATGAAATTGTTGAATGACATGAGTAGGGTTGATTTAATTTATTTATAAGGAAAATTTTCATGAAGTAACAACCTTGGTCAAAACAAAAGATCTTGTCATTAATTAATACTATAGATAATTATCATCAATATAAAAATCTAATTAGAAAACCTACATCTGTTGAACTTTATTTGGTATATATCTATTGAACTTTTATTTGCATTATTATTTTATTATGAGATCTTATCTTTTTATGATATAGATGATAATTATCAAATGGTAAATTTAACTTATTAAAATCATGAGATGTGAATTTTGTAAATACAAATCAGCTGGTAGTTAAGATATTAATATGTACACTATAACATTTATAGTGGTAGGGATTAGAATTCGAATTTGATATTTTTTTTTTTTTACATTTAAGGTATGTAAGTCAGACCAATAGATTATTTGATAAAAAAATATGATATGTGCTAATTAAACTATCAACTAAAGACGCTAAGAAAAACAAAAGCTATCATAAAAAAATCCAAATGCAAAAACATTTGTTAAAATATATCTCAAATATTTGCGCAAGTACAAACGTGCAAAAAAAAAAGGTCACATTTATCTTAAATTAAAATTATATTTAATATATGCAATATTTGCCAGAGTAGGGGAATATTCAATCTTGTAATCATTTCAATATACTATTTAGTGGAATTTTAAAGTTTAAATGCGGATCAAACATTGAAAATAAATAAAGCAAATAGAAATGAAATAAAATTATATATAATTAAAATAAAATAAAATAAAATAAAATATAACAAAATAATTATACACGGAATATAATCATCAATTATTTGATAATTTGATAAATATAGTTGATTATCAATCATGGTAACTTGCAGTAAATTTATATTTAAAAGTATTTAATATAAAAAGGATAAATAAAATTGTTTGAACAATTCACTTTAGATAATAAAACAAGTAACATTATTTGATAAAATGAATAGTTAATATTATGTGCGGTTTCATGATCAATCATGAATTGTTATAATATAAATTATTGATTCACTTATTTTACCAATTTTTTCATTTTAAATTAGCTAAATTTCAACCAAAACTACAAACTAATACTTACCCAAATTTAATTTAAAATATTTTATCTTTACTTTTTGCTTTTTATTATAAATTAAAATGAAAATTATATCACTTATCTATTATATATATAGATAAATAAATAAAATTTAATTATTTTAAATGGCCCACCATAAATTTGTTTCTTTAAAAACTTTACATTCTATTCGGAAAGTTGTTTCGTCTATTAATGAATTATAATTTAAAAAATTAGAAGTTATTTATTTATTTATCATATTTGCATAATTGATAATTCAAATTGTTCAAATCTACTAAATTTTTAATGCAAAAATATCAAGTTTAATATTCTAATATATGAGTATAAGAAGCAGGTATGTTGCACACTGGAGATTGAATTATACGATAAGAAATATTGCAAAGAAGTGAGAAGGTTGTGGCCAAAGAACGAAAAAGATTGTTGCATAAAATTACGATGTTTTTGCTCGAAATGGAAAAACATTACCAAAAAATTAAAATAAAAAGGGTCACACACTATCAGATGAGAAATCATAAACAAAATCAGAAACAAAATCAGATGCTTGATAAAATTAGAGACAAAAAGGACGAACACTTTATTAAATACCTACAACAGCGCTTATTAGAAGAAAAAATGTTGTTAAATATCACCTATGACTATGTTTTTTTAGAAAAGTGTTGTAAAATGAGATACCTACAACATTGCTTTTATTCAATAAGCACTATAAAAGCACTATAATTTTCTACCTACGACAGTGCTTTTCAAAAAAAGTGTTGTTAAATATCACCTACGACCGCGTTTTTTATATTTTAAAAAGCGACTTTGTATCTTTTAACAGCACTACATACTAGCGCTTTAAAAGCGCAGTTAAATGCATAAAAAAAGCGTTGTTAAAACCTATTTTGGTGTAGTGAGAGCTTATGCAACCGCTTGATATGCCCTTTTGGATATCAAGTACTAATGGTCAACTCTCCATCAATTCATCATATGAAATTCTAATACCTAATTATCATAATGAAGCTACAAATGATCTTCTCCTTACCAAGGTGTGGAAGTGGAAGGGTTCAGCTATAATCAAAGCTATCATTTAGAAGATAGCTCATGGTTAGGGGTGGAAATGGTCTGGGACGACCTATGCTTTATTAGGCTTGAGTATGACCTGTCAAAAAATCCAAGATCTAAGCTTAGCATAAGCTTACCTTTTAGGCTTGAGTCTGACCTTGATAGAAATCTAGTATGACATGTTGCCTACTTAAAAGCCTATTTCATTTTAATATTTTTAATAATACATTTAAATATGTCAACAACTAAAGAAAGTTAATATGCGTAAATAACTAAAAGTTAAATATCTAACAAAAGTATAAACTTTAATATAATAATTATAGTAGTAAAATAAAATATTATTTATATTTATTTAAATAGGTTGGCCTAAAAGGCTTATTATGTGGCATGTAGCCCGGTCTTTTTAAATTGAATATGTTTTTTAGAAACCTTGACCTTGTTTGTTTAAAAAAAAAAAGCTTGGACTAGTTTGGGCCTTACGTAGGCTAGGTTGTAGGCGTCTGCCGATCGGCCTGACATATTCTCACCCCTTCTCATGGTAAGCTACTTACTAATAAAGAAAGAGTGTGCATATACATCACCAATGATATTAAGGAACTTTGGTCTAAAAACTATTAAAGAAGAATATTAGAGTAAATTCTTTAGCTTTGGTCCTTTTGCAAGGTTGGATTGGAATCTCTCTAGCAATGATGTAGGTAATACTCCTTGAATTGGAAGAACTTCTTTGGCATTGTTGTGGGCTCCCTGTGGAAAGATTGGAATAAAATCATATTCTCTCAAACTTCTAAGATGAGACAAACTGTGGAATTCGATCTACCACTAGGACCACAACATAGCTTCAAAATTGAATCAATTTGTAGCCTTAAGAGGAACAAACAACTCAAGTCGTTGAAAAGGTTGGACTAAGCCTACCCCTCGGTTTATAAAAGTTAATAGTGATGGTTTTCATTACCTTAGAAATGTAGCTCGGCTTGTGGAGGTGTGATATATGACCATTCAAGAAGATTTCTTCACTTTTTTCTAAAAAAGCTTGCTTCTTCAAATGCTCTAATGATGAAAGTCTAGGAAATTCTATTTGGACTCAAAGTGGCTATTCAATTGAATTTTCATCGAGTTATTATAGAATTGGCTAAATTACATTTGTGGTCCTTTAACTTAATTTTAGGTAACGTTTTAGTCCTTTATCTTTTTTTTTCCCGATTTAGTCCTTTATTCCTAACAATATCAAATAAAGTATGAAAATATGAGTTTATTTGAAGATTTGCGTTACGAATTTGATGAAATTTGTATTATATTGAAGAATATAATTAATTTTATGAGTTTCGATTGAATTTTTTTTTTTTGAATTTTTGTATAAAAAAGGATAACATTATTGAAATTTTAAAAACATAAAATATCAAATTGTCACTTAAAATTAAAATAAAGGACCAAGTCGGGAAAAAAAAAAGATAAAGGACTAAAACGTTACCTGAGATTAAGTTAAAGGACCACAAATATAATTTAGCCTATAGAATTTGATTATGAAGTCTGGGCAATTCTATTTGGACTTAAAGTGGCTTTTCAATTTAATTTCCATCTAGTTATTATAGAATTTGATTCCAAAGTGGTTGTTGATATTATTCATCATAGTTATACTCCTATTTATCATCTTGAACCGGTTGTTGCAAAAATTATTGGACTCATTCACACCAATATTGGACAAGTAAAAGTAGTGTCTATTAATCATGGGGCTAATAAATGTGTTTATATTCATGCACATAGAGCTCATTATGTTGATTTTGATATAGGCATATTGAATTCGTCTTTGTCTCTGTTAGATATATCATTTGTATGGATATTAAGGGAACTAATTCCCCTAGTTTGTATTAATAATATATTCCACCTTTTGAGAAAGAAAAAAAAAACTATATTTTACTTGTGTCAGACCTCTTTGTTAAATGGAACTCTCCATTTCTTTTGAGAAATTGAGATTATCTAGACCCATGCATTCTCTCTTTTTTGGACTAGTACACGAGATAGATATTTGTCGTTCTACATATTAATTAGTTAAAAAGAGAAATAAGTAGTTAAGTACTAGTTAACATGTTTCTTGAATATCTTGATGGTACTCAAAAATACAAGAAATAAAAGTTTGAATTTTGCAATTTTTAATTGTTGCTAAATTTAGTTCTCCTCTTACAGATATTTGCCCTAGTACATTCAAGACTTAATTTATAAATTCTTTTTTAACTCAACTTCTTCAAGCTTTGAGTATTCTCTAAATTTCTCCGAGTATAGTTATCTTTCCTCTCTAGAGTGTAATGTAATTCTTTAGCATGAACCCAAAACTACAGTCTCTATATTTTTCAAGAATACTGACAAACCTTTCCTCTTGAGTTGAATCACCCGCAATAAGATCTCACTCCCACTCCCCCATTAAGCTGAACCATGTCTCTGATACAACTTGTTGGGTGTCTAAGAGAATGTCGAGAACAACAAAAAGCTAAACGTTTAGGATCCTTAAGAGACCGTAACACCACATCTCCACCCAAAACCTTAAGGCATTAAGTATATGAGTCACCTGTCTTATATATCCAACATTTCCTCAATTCCTAGTCGACGTGAGACTAACTGAAGGTGAAAACAAGAGAAAGGGGGTTGAATTATGTTTGACTAAGTTGATAACTTTTTTATTTTTATTTTTATGTATTTGATTAAATTGGTTCAGACTTGATAATTTACTTGAAGTAGAAGCAATAACAAAACTAGGGAGTGCAGGAATAAAGTGACAAGTCATTTATCTCGGTTCGCCACTAACTTGGCTACCTCCCATCCTTTCACTCGGAAGGATTTAATCCACTAATTCAACAAATTGAATTACGAAACACTTGACCCTCCAAACCAGTCTTCTTAACAACCTAACAACCCTAGACTTTTGAGGAACACACACCTTGACTCTACTAGCCAAGTCTTCTCCACAAAATCTAACAACCCCAAATTGTGGAAGACACTCTAACACTACTATCGCGTTTGAATACAAAGATTTGGAACTTGAGTAGTTGCTTATAACAAGATGATTATAACAATGACTATCACACTCTAAGAAGAACACCTAGAAAATATTTCTCATTTGAACAATTGTTTCTCTCTTTAAACTCTAAGATGAATTTAGAATTTTGAGCTTGAGTTCTTCTACTAATCTTATCTGATTTCTTGACGACCTTCTTCTTCAATCTTTAGTATCTATTTTTAGATAAAATTAGGGCTTCAATTAAGTCATTGTTTAATTCTGAATTGTATCTTCATTCCTAGGTTGGTCAACAATAATCTTATTAAAAAATAATTATGAACAAGATACTTTTTGATAATATATTTTTTAGACAATTCTTTATTTCTGAATTCAATCTGAGCAGTCCTTCTAGATTGATTATGTATGTATTTTTGTTTGGATTGAGTTTGTAAATTGTTTAGATTGATATTGTCCATATTTTGTTAATATTTAGTTTGCAAATTCTTTAAATTGATAATGTTCGTATTTTGTTAAGATTGAGTTTGTAAATTATTCAGATTGATAATGTTCGTATTTTGTTAAGATTGCTTTCACAAATTTTTCAAATGAAATTTATTTCATATTGCTTGTTTTGATTGGGGAAAAAACATTGTGTTGGACCGGTTTTTGAGCTTTCACAAGTAGGAATATGACTAAGTCCAATTCAGTATGTTATCCTTTATCAAAAATATGAATCATATTTGTGCAAATAATAAATGTATCTTCTTGTGAGTGTTTCTTCTTGTAAACTATTCTTGATCATATATTCTTATAAATAATTTATATCTTCTTGTAGATAAATATTGATAAAATCTTATTGTAAATAATTAATATCTTCTTGTGGTAAATCTTGATCAAATCTTCTTGTAAATAATTAATATTTTGTTGTAGATAAATATTGATAAAATATTCTTGTAAATAATTCACATCTTCTTGTGTTAAATCTTGATCAAATATTCTTTAAATCTTGACCATATCTTCTTTTTGACTTGGTCAAAGATTTTCTTCAATTATAAATCTGAATCAAATCGTATTTTAGATTATCTTCAAAAACATGAATCTTATTTCATACTATGTGAAGTCAAATATATTATTATGATAAAATACTTTAGTTAACATAAAAATATAAGTATAAAATCAACTTGGTTGTAACACTAACCACTCATACTTGAATCCAACATGCTCCCCCTCAAGTGCAAGTCACCTACATCACTAGACTTGATCCACACTAGGATCCTACTCTTGCTCGACTACTAAGCCAAACCATAATCTAATACCACTTGTTTGGGAGTTTAGAGGAGCGCTGGGAGAAACAAAGATTTAAACAACCAGGATCTCTAAGAGGATCGTACTAATGTGTCGTACTATTCTAAGTAACTCCTCAGAGATCATAGTAAGTAGTTGTAGAGGATCGTTTTCAACTGACTTTTCCTGTTTGGTTGGTCATACATAAGTCTAACATATTACAAATATTTTAACATATTTTTAAAATTGCTTTCAATTTTTGATTAAAAAAATGTATATGATCACAAGAATTAATTCAAGTGTAAGTCACCTACATCACTAGACTTGATCCACACTACGATCCCACTCTCGCTCGCCTACTAAGCCAAGCCATAATCTGATACCACTTGTTTGGGAGTTTAAAAGAGCGCTGGGAGAAACAAAGATTTAAACAACCAGGATCCCTAAGAGGATCGTACTACTGTGTCGTAATATTCTAAGTAACTCCTCGAAGATCATGGTAAGTAGTTGTAGAGGATCGTTTTCAACTAACTTTTTCGGGTTTGGTTGGTCATTCGAAAGTCTAACATATTACAAATCTTTTAACATATTTTTTAAAATTGCTTTCAATTTTGATTAAAAAACATGTATGATGATCACAAGAATTAATTCAAGTGTAAGTCACCTACATCACTAGACTTGATCCACACTAGGATCCCACTCTAGCTCGCCTACTAAGCCAAACTATAATCTGCTACGCTTGCTTGAGAGTTTAGAGGAGCGCTGAGAGAAACAAAGATTTAAACAACCAAGATTCCTAAGAGGATCGTACTACTGCGTTGCAATATTCTAAGTAACTCCTTAAAGATCATCATAAGTAGTTGTAGAGGATCGTTTTCAACTGACTTTTTTGTTTGGTTGGTCTTACGGAAGTCTAACATATTACAAATCTTTTAACATATTTTAAAATTGTTTTCAATTTTTGATTAAAAAATTATATGATCACAAGAATTAAATCTTTAAAAAAAAATTATGATTGATTAATTGAGAATACAACTTTGACAATAGAAGGTAAGTATAGATAGAAATAAATTCATGTTAAGCCCACTTGAAATATATATATATATATAATGGATAAAAGATATAATTTTTATTTAATTTATAACGAAAATAATGATAGATGATGATTGTGGGATGTCAGCGTACTATAGTTGGGATGTCATCTCTATTATGTGATGTTTTTGTAATTTTATTTTATTTTTTGTTAAAAAAAAGTCTTATTTTAATTTAAGATAAATGTGATATTTTTAGTGTGTTTTTATTTGTGAAATATTTGAGATAGGTTTTAACAATTGTTTTTTAATTTGTTTTATCATCACAATTGTTTTTTTTTTTAGTTACTTATTTGATAGTTTAGCACATATATTAAATAAGTTAATTTGGTTTATTTAAATTACCATTCGTTGATAATTATCTTCTATGTCATAAATATATCTCATGATAAAATATAATATTTAATGCAAATAAAAGTTACATAGATATGTTCCCAAAAAAGTTCAACAGATGTAGATTTTGTAATTTGAATTTTTTTTTATTAATGACAATGATCTATTATTAATGACAAGATCTTTTGTTTTGACCGAGTTGTTATTTCATAAAACTTTTCCTTATAAATTAAAATCAACCCCTATTCAATCATTCGTTAATTCAATTGTATTTTGAAAATCGTATTGTTCTAAAAGAAAGAGAGTGAAGTAATTGAGAAAAATTATAATTGATTAATTAATTGGTATAATTGAGAACAGAACTTTGACAATAGAATTTAGTTTAGGGAGAAAATAATAAATTCACGTTGGCCCACTTGAAATATATATAATGGACAAAAGATAAAATTTTCATTTAATTTATAACTAAAAATAATGATAAAGAGTTACCTTTCCTATATTTTTTATCTTGTAAAAAAAATTTCCTAGATTTTCTACAATATAAAAAGATACGATCCCTTTAAATTAACATAACATAATTGTTTTATCATCTTTCAAGTTTGCTACAATTTTTCTTAAACCTTCCCTCTTTTCCAAATTTACTAACCAATATTTTTCTTGAGATTGAAATTAAGTAAAATAAATGGTTCCAACAATTTGTTCAATAATGGATGTGGTTCCTATGATGCTGCTGGTATCAAGAATATTTGTGGAAAGTGTTTTAGAGAATGGTTCGACGACAACACCACTAAATCAAAACTTGAAAGTAATGTTTTGAAGAGTTCCATATCTAATGTATGCATTAATATTGCTTCTATGACTCTCACCAATTCTACTATTACAAGAAGACAAATAAATGCGAAGTAATAACAACAAAAGTTAAACCAACATAGGTTTGAATGTATTTGGTTTTAGTTTTTTTTAAACATTGAAAGCGGTATGTTATAAGAGATGAGTAGATAGAGATTATTGACTGTTTTCTATTGTCTTAATAAGATTTAGATTATTTTTCTTCGTATTCTCTATTCATTTGTTCTTCATTAATAGTCTTTCTTTTATTGTGATTATATGATGTGATGTGATCATCCTTATAATGCATACAATACTATTGAAAAATTTCTTCTTTTTATTGATATGTTTATGCCCATTCGTGAATATTATAGAGTTTAATTGGAATTTTGATCTTCTATTTTTATCAATTTATCAAATTGATACACATATTTTAAGATATAACAACTTTGGTCTTTCTGTCATAATTTTTAACTATAAATGAAGATGTGATATAAATAAAATGACATAACATATGATTTAATAATGTAGAACTATTAAATGCATTAGTTATTTATATGTTATTAATTAAGTTACCTATGAATAGTTTTCGTAATTTCAAACAAATGTGTTTAGATGGTTTTATTGCAATTTTTTATGGGTTATTATTCATTTAAGAACATCATTTATAAGTCATGTTATTTAAAAATATGGTACATCATAAGTTTTTAAGTTGAAAAATCATAAAGAGGAACAAAAATTGGTGAATTTTTAAAATAGGGACAAAATTTCACCCATTGTTAAAAGAAAATGATGAAAACTACAATTAAATTTAAATTATAAATTCTATCAATTTATGTTGAATGTAACACGTAAAGTTTAACTATAAATTTTAGGAAATATTTATGTACATCAGATAGATGCAACTGATATTTCAATTGAAATTTTATAACTATTTACCAATAAATATAAATTATTTTTAAAATATCGTAATACTAAAATATTTCCAACTAATAAACAACCTTCAAAATGAAACTTAAATCAATATAAATGGATGAATTATTGGAAGAATTCATTCAGGTGAAAGTAATGACGTAACCAGCTAAGTTGGTGGTAAACTAATATAAAATATCCACGTGTGTTCTTCTTATTCCCTTTGCTTTTATTTTCTAAATTTCTTTGATCACCAAAGACGATTAAAATCCAAATTTCTTTGATCACCAAGACGATTAAAATCCAAAAACAATTTTTAACAAACCGTAATACAATTCAAACCATCTGTTTCATGTGTCATCGAAACTTCAATTCTTAAGGATCAACTTTTGTCTTTGATGAATTTTTGTCTTAAGTAATTATGTTGGTTAAAAAAAAACATTGATATACAATTCAAACCATCTGTTTCATGTGTCATCGAAACTTCAATTCTTAAGGATGCAACTTTTGTCTTTGATGAATTTTGTCTTAAGTAATTATGTTGGTTAAAAAAAACATTGATATACGCCCCCTTATGCAACCACCTCATTGAAGTCTTCTATTTAAAAGCAGACTTTTATTAGCCCACACTCTACAAATACATACATCACTTTGTGCTTCAATGTGATCAATGCCAGCGTACCGAAAACATATCAAAAGGAAATGAAATGTCTTTGAACAATGTCCTCGAGATGAAAATTAGTAAAAAACTGTGAAGAAGCTTACGACTCGAACTCAATTGATTTTGGTGGATTAGAAATTTCAGAGACACTTCAAGAATTTGAGTTTCAATATACCCAGAGTCCTAAAAAAATAATTCATAATGTCTTTGGTTCCAGCTTATCTAATTCAGCTAACATTGGTCATCTAAAAGAAGATTATCATTATCCATATATACATTGTATTGTTTGTTTATGGAGTGATACAATGTTAGAGTAGATCATGTGCATTTCACACATCAAATCTATTTTAATTTGGAAGTCAACCTCAAATCTATCGATGTCGAGGTATATATACCCCAATGTTATTGTTACTGAGAATAATTATTTAGAACATCCCACGATGTTTGTATATCACGTATAGAATTTTTTTTTTGGTTTTTTTTTAATACAATTTTCCTCTTTTCTATTTTTAAAAGTTATTTAAATATTTTTACAATATAAATTACTGAATTCAAAGTTTAAATTTAAATTATAATTTGTTTTTACTTATGTTTTTATACCAATATAATCCATTTATTTATTATATAGTTTTATTTAAATGTTTTTTTTATTTGTTCTCTTCATGTTTAATACATATATTATAGTTATAATACACTTAAGGTTTGGCCAGACCTCCAATATCTTGAACTTATTTACTTAATAATATTTAATGATGTAATGCAAAATAATAGTATGTGGTTATGGATGTCATATTTATTATGTAATGTCTCTGCATTTTAATTTTGTTTATTTTTTCTTTCTAAAAAAACATCTAATTTTAATTTAAAGAATAGTGTGATGATTTTTTTTTCTTTCTAAAACAACATCTAATTTTATTTAAGATTAGTGTGATCTTTTTTTTTGTGTGTGTTTGTATTTGTGCAAATATTTGAAATAGATTTTAGCAATTGTTTTGAATTTATTTTTATAATCACTATTGTTTTTTAGTTTACTTAGTTGATAGTTTAGCACATATTCTATCTTTTTTTTTTTTGTCAAGAGTAATAGTTATACTCTCATACTTTAAGTGTGGAGGAAATAAATTTTTGGAATTCGAACACTTACATATCAATAAAATTTCAACTACCAACTGAGTAATATTTACCAGACGCATATCTCATATTTTAAATAAGTTAAAATAATTATGTTCCATATCATAAAATATATCTCATGATAAAATATAACAATGCAATTAAAATTAAAAGTTCAATAGATATGTATCGAAATAGGTTCAAATGTAGATTTTTTAATTTGATTTTTTTTTTCATTAATGATATATAATATCTACTATTAATGACAAGATCTTTTGTTTTGACCAAGGTCCTTAATTCATAAACCTTTCCTTATAAATAAATCAACCCTATTCAATTATTCAACATTTCAATTAATTTTAAAAAGCTTATTCTTCTAAAAATAGTGAAGTAACATCATTTCTCACTCTTCATTATCCACTACTACAAGTGAAACAACATGTTCCCATCCATGAATTGAATTTAAATTCAATATTTATAAAATTATAATTCATTCATTGAGAATACAATTTTTTTAGGTCAGTTTAGAAATAAATAAATTCGTGTTGGTGGGCCCACTATATAATTGATAAAAAGATATAAATTCTATTTAAATTATAACCAAAAATAATGATAAAGAAACTATTTTAAAATAAAATTGAATAACTTATCTAGATTTTTATCTTGTATAAAAGTTTCTTAGATTTTTTCAAAAAAAAATAAAAGATACGATTCTTAGTTAGTGATAAACATATCATGCCAATATCACCTATAAATTAACACAACTTACTTGTTCTATTATCATTCAACAATTTCAAGGTTGCAACTTTTTTTCTTAAACCTTTAGTTTCTCCAAATTTGCTAGTCAATATTTTTCTTGAGATCAAAGTAAAACAACATGTTTCCAACAATTTGTTCCAACAATGAATGTGGTTCCTACGATGCCGCTGGTATCAAGAATATTTGTGGAAAGTGTTTTAGAGAATGGTTCGACCACAATAGCACTAAATCAAAAATGGAAAGTCAAGTTTTGGAGAGTCCCATGATTGCACCATTTTGTTCAAATAAGGGTTGTGGTTCTTATGATGGGGCTGGTATCAAAAATATTTGTGGAAAATATTTCAAAGAATGGTTCGACAACACCACTAAATCAAAAATTGAAAGTGAGAGTCCTATATTTGATTTATGCACTAGTATTGATTGTATGATTCTCACCAATTCTACCCTCATGAACAAGACAAATAGGTGCGAGAATAGTAACAACAAAAATTAGACTATTAGAGTTTTTGAATGTAATTTGGGGATTTTTTTTTTTGTTAATATTGAAGTGAATGTGTTGTAAGGATGAATAGATAGGTATTATTGACTATTTTCTATTTTGTCTTAATAAAAAATTAGATTAATTTTTTGTATTCTCTATGAATTTGTTCTTCAATATTAGTCTCTTTTTATTGTGAATATATGATGTGATGTGATCATCATCTTTATAAACCATATACTACTATTGAAAAATTGCTTCTTTTTCTTTGTCGTTTTTCTATCCATTTCGTGATAGTTTATAGTTAATTGCAATTTTGATCATTTATTTTTTTAAAATGATACACATTGTAAGATATGACAACTAATTTGGTCATTCCATAATAATTTTTCGCTTAAAAGTTGTGACATAATTAAAATAACGCCTGATATATATATTTATGATTTTATAATGTAGAACCATATAAATATCAATTATTTATATATTATTTAATTAATTTTCTACCGAATAATTTTGTAATTTCGAACTGATGTGTTTAGATGGTTTTAATGTTATTTCTTAGTTATTAGTCATTCAACAATATTTATTTATAAGTCATGTCATTTAAAATATACTACATCATAATTTTTAAGTTAAAAAATCATAACGAAGCACACAAATAGGTGAATTTTAAAATAGGAGGAAATTTCACCAATTGTTGAAAAAAGAGGACGAAAACTGCAATTAAATTTAAATTATAAAATTTTACTCAATTTATATTGAATGTAACACCTTAAGTTTAACTATAAATCTTGAAAAATATTTTTGTATATCAAAAAGATGCAACTAACATTTTCAATTGAAATTTTATAACTGTTTATAAATAAATAGAAATTCTTTTTTAAAGTATAACTAAAACATTTACAACTTATAAACAACCTTCAAAATGAGAATTAACTAAATTATCATAAACTTTAATCTACATTCAAGTGTTAATCGGCTTTGACTCATTTTTTATTGTCTTCTAAATCACTTCATATTATTAAAGAATTAAGGCCCAACAACGCCCAATTCAAAATTCAGAACATGGGTCACAAAAGTTGGAATGTTTTGCATCCAAACCCCCATGTTATTACATAGAGCATGCTTAGACAAAAAATTGATAAACATCATCAAACACTTTGAAGTAGTTCTAGACTTGGAATATTTATAATTTGAATACTAAGCAGTTGGAAAAATACAAATTCATGTTAAGTGCTAGACAATGTTAAACACATACATATTCTCCCATTGAGAATTAAATACTTACTAAACAAACAATTATAAATTGGCCTATTAGTAGCTCTTGTATTTGCTTCAACAAGTTGCAGTTGCAACCAGAAAGTTGAAAAGACTTAAATGGTGAAGTTTAGTGGTTTTTGTAATCGATATTAAATTGCTGGAAGAATTCATTCAGGAGAAAGTACTAGACCTAACCAGCCTGATTGGTGGTAAACCAATATAAAAATGCCATGTTTGTTCTTCTTATTCCTTTTGCTTTTATTTTCTAATTTTTTTTTATCACCAAGACGATTAAAATCCAGAAACAATTTTAACAAACCATAACACAATTCAAACTCCCCTTTCATGTGTCATAGAAATTTGAATTCTTAAGGATCCAACTTTTGTCTTTGATGAATTTTGTCTTAAGTAATTTTGCTGATTAAAAGAAACATTGATATATGCACCGCTTATGCAACCACCTGATTGGAGTCTTCTATTCAAAAGCAGACTTCTACTAACCCGCACTCTTCAAAGATATACATCATTTTGTGCTTCAATGTGATTAGTGCCAGGTACCGAAAACATATCAAAAGGAAATGAAATGCCTTTAAACAATATGCTCGAAGATGAAAAAATTAGTAAAAATTGTGAAAAATCTTATGACTCGAACTCAGTTGATTTTGGTGAATTAGAAATTCCTGAGACACTTCAAGATTTTGAGTTCCAGTATACCTAGGGTCCTAAAAATGTAATTCATAATGTCTTTGGTTTCAGCTTATCTAATTCAGCTAACACTGGTCATCTAAAAGAAGATTAGAATTATCTAGATTGTTGACACCTAATTTTGTCCGCCACTTTAAAAGTCTTTATCAAAAATAATAAATAAATAAAAAATTAAAAAAAAAATGATAATGATAAAAATGATAATAAAAATAAACAGTTAGGATGTTGACACCTGATTTTGTCAGCTCTCCCCTTTTTTATTTGCAAAAAAAATATAATAATAAGCATTAAAGATATTTTGGACTTTTCGTTAAGTAAAATGAAATAAAAAATGTATCAATTCTGATTTAGGTTATTGTTTCTTAAAAAAAGTTAAAAAAATCATACTTTAAGTGATTATGGTAGGTTTTTGAAAATGCTAAAAATTACATTAATAATCATTAATGAGAATTATTGTCTTCCAAAAAATTAAACCTAATTACTAACTATAAATAAGAGGACAAGAAAACTGAAAAGGGGGCAGAAAAGTAGAGAAGAAAGATGGAAACCAGGAACGGATAAAAAAATCTCTCCAATATGGTAAACACCTTTTTTTTCTTTTTTGTCTCCTCTTCATTTTTTTTTTCAAATTATTGTTGTTATAGAATTTTTTTATATTTTTTTATTTTATTTTATGTACATGTGATATAAACAAGAATTTTTTTTTGGTTTCACGATGAAGTTTTGGAATTAACTAATAAAAATAAAATCGATTGTTGTATAATAATCTACTTCTTTATCAAATTCGTGATATCTTATCTTTAGTTTATTTTTCTTGTGCATTAGATCTTAAATTTTTTTTGTTATTATCGCCGCCGGTTCGCACCACATATGTGCCACCGACTTGCGAATATACTCTTGAATTTTTATCCTTTACAGTTTATAAAAGTAAAAAAATAATAAAAATGTTTTCTTAAAATAAAGCGATACACAAATCAATATACAACACATTACTGTTATTACTATTATTATCACTATTACCATTGTTACTATTATTATCACCATTATATTGTTAAATTTATTTTGAATATATATAATATATATATATATATAGTATATATATATATATATAAAGTAAAATTAATAATAAAATTGATTGACACATAATATTTTTCTAACTAAGAATTATGTCAGTTTTGATTTTCCAATTGCATTCGAGGATACGTAGGAGCAAGGTCTTCCCCTTGTCAAACCAAATTAATAAAAATATTTTTTCTTTCTTTTATTAATGTAAATAATTTATTTTCTGTTTTTTATTATTCTTTTTGGAGGTAAAAATAAATAAATAGTTTGTATACAATTAATTATGGGGTAACCGTTTTTAACGGACGTTATAAGGTGGTAATACTTCCCTACTCGTAATCGACTCCTGAATCGGAATTTTTGGTTCAAATATTATTATTTTAGGTTTTATCCAATTTTTCCTTTGCTAAAAATAAAATTGGTGGCGACTCCTGTTTTGCAGACAAACCGGACGCGACATAGATATGCATGTGTATTATTTGTTTATGGAGTGATACAATGTTAGAGAAGAACAATGTTCAAAACCATCAAATCTATTTTAATTTGGAACTCAACTCAAAGTCTACGATGTCGAGTATGACATACTCCAATGTTATTGTTACTGGGGATAGTTTACATCCCATGATTGCTCAAGACTTTGAGATATTCTGATTTTTTTTATTTTTTAAATTGAGATACTAGCAAAATAAATTATAGAGATGACAAGAAGACAAAAAAGTATTAGTTTGCAAAAAGGCCAAAACCCTGCATGATTTGAGAAACCTTTTAAACACCTTTTTCTTAATTTTTTATTCTGGATTAGGTTTATGTCTACCTATTGTTATTCTTTTTTTTTTTTTTAAAATACATTTTTCCTCTTTTCCATATTTTTAAATGTTATTTGAAATATTTTTACTATATAAATTAATGAATTTAAAGTTTAAATTTAATAAATTTTTTGTTTTAACTTAGGTTTTTTATACCACATATAATCATTTTATTTAAATATTTTTATTTTTTCTCTCAATATTTAATCTATATTTATAGTTTATAATACCACTAATAGATGTTTTTGGTCTATTATATTGTAACCTTAAGGTTTTATCCTAGTCCCCAAGTATCTTTGAACTTATTTATTTAATAATATTTATTGATGTAATGCAAATAATAGACTGTGATTATGGGATGTCAACAATCTTATTATTATTATTATTATTATTATTATTATTATTATTAATAATAATAATAATAATACATCCTGTTTGGTTGTCATGAAAGTCTCACCTAGAGTTGACATTTTCTATAATATTTTCATTTTAATAGTTTACCTATTATTTGGATTAACATTTTAGAATTGAGTTGTGTGCTCTAGAAACCAATTTAGAATTATAGAGTCACCCATAATGGAGGTTCACGTTAAAGACCGTAGAGCAATTAAATTAGAAAAGAACCATGTAGGTCCCATGCATATTTGAAAAAAAATCTACCCTATTTATATCTCACATTTGCATCGCAAAATCATGCATGTTTCATCATTTTTATTTTCATTTTGTAACATGATATTTTTTTTAATAAATCATTGCATATTAGGAGATAGTAAATTTTTTTAGTTTATTACATAATCATTGCATTCATTTTTTTACATTCTCATAACATGTTTCTTCAAGAAAAAAATAGAGAATTACCTACCCTATACAATAGTCACCTTCTGGTACTCACGCATTCTTTTTCAATGTCCTAATTTTTATTTTTTATTTGCATCATTTTATTTTTCACGGCTGCCTTTGAAAAAAAATCATTACTACATCATTTTTAGAATCATAAGATTTAAGGCTTATTGTGAATATCTTTAACTGTAGGGAACATAGGATCAAATGGTGGCTCAAAAAATACTCTCTTAAGAAAGACCTTGCCACTAAGAATTCTCAAACCAGATGTAAGCAATCTTAAAAATCTTGCTTGAAAATTGAAAAAAGTGCAGGGTGTGATCTTTACTGGGAAATTCGGGAGAATTCTGAATTTGCTTGAAGTTAATGTGCAAGTGGACGC
The DNA here is from genome assembly GCA_002896215.2 of Cicer echinospermum. Taxonomy (NCBI): domain Eukaryota; kingdom Viridiplantae; phylum Streptophyta; class Magnoliopsida; order Fabales; family Fabaceae; genus Cicer; species Cicer echinospermum. The sequence goes on from PGTU02000001.1 coordinate 6,354,495, forward strand.
CCTTACAACGTTGGCCCAATTCTGTGACCCTCCCTTCATGTATTTTACTTTTAGGGACTTTCAATTGGCCCCAACGTTGGAGGAGTTTGAACAAATATTGGGGCATCCAATAAAGGGAAGTGAACCTTACCAGTACATGGAGCACTACCCCTCGCTGAAAACGATTGCCAAGACACTTGATACTTCTATAAAAGAGATAGAGGAAAATAGAATCGACATAAACAATTTGATTGGATTTCCGACAAAATATCTTGAAGAGAAGACAATAAATTTAGCGAGAGATAAAAAGTAGGACACTTTCATGGATGTACTCGCCTTAATTATATACGGAATTGTTTTATTCCCAAACATTAAAGAATTTGTGGATTTTATGGTAATAGACGTCTTTATGGCTCATAAACATAGAAGGGAGAATCCAATACCATTAGTTCTAGCTGATATTTATTGCACTCTCGACTACTGTCATGAGAAAGAGGGAGGCCTGATCCGTTGTTGCTCGTCGATACTCTACATGTGGTTCATCAAACATATTTTTTAGGCCAGACATCAGCAAAGAACCGGAAATAAAAAGGATGGGCCACTACCCTTGAAAATCTCAACGAAAAAACGATCCAGTGGTACTCGCGAAGTCTAAATATAGTGATTTGTAAATGCAGGAACTTTACTGATGTCTCACTCATGGGAAACAAAGAGTGCGTAAATTATAACCCCTACGTGGCATTGAGACAATTGGGTTATCCTACAACGAAAACACCAATCATGGATATAACAAACTCTTTTGTCATTCGGGGACAAGATACTCATAACGTTGGACTACTAAGAAGAATATGTAGATCTTGGGAAGATGTCGTCTAGAAAGGGTAAGAGTTAGGGCCTAGAAGCTGTAACACCCCAAATTTTATAATAAACTATTTTATTAATTAAATAGGAATTTAGATAATTAATTTGGTGTTAAAATTATTTTATAATATATGTTGATTAGTTTATGATTAATTTTCCTTATAGGCATGATTTCTATGATGTGCTAGTTTTATAAATATTAGACTACATGAACGATATAAATAATAAATATTATATTTTACTCTTTGATCTATTTTTTTTATTATTGAAAAATAATAGTATTTTAGTGTAATATATAGTTTAAAGAAAAAGATTTTATGCGATTTTACGTGTACTCAATTAATGTAATATTTTTGTGTGCGTTTGACTGATATTAAGTATGCACGTAGTTATATTTCAATTATTTATAACTACTTTCTATTTTTAGTTATTTTTTTTATAAATAATATCTTGAGATAGAATTGATATTGTGTTTGATTTCTTTTATTTTTATATACTTTTTATGACATTGTGATTTTATATATATTTATTATGATTTAGTAATTAATATAAAGTGTTGGTGTAATATTTATTTATTTTATAATTTTGACTATTTTCTAATATGATGGTATTATTATAATGTGAGTATTTTGAGAAATAAGTATAATTGTAGATATTATTTTGAATGTGAGAGTTTTAATTATTAGTAATATTTTTTTTTTATATTGAATATTTTAATTACTCTAATTTAGCATATATTAATTATGAAATATTAGTAATGTTTTGAAAATTTAATGATGTTTGGAAGAGTATTAAAAAATGAGATTAAGTAACAATTAATTTTGTTTTAGAAAAATAAAAATAATAATAGTAAAACATATATTAAATAAGGGACAAATGGGCTTGACCCATTTATGTTAACCCTAATAATTATGTTAATAAATAAAAATAAGTAAAGTAAGAAAGGAGGTGCAGTAGTCGTAGAATCAAAGAGAAATACATCAATAACCTATAGTTTGACACCGACGATCGATAATTGTTCGTGAAAAGTTTCTCCGTTCTCGTCCAAACTTTAGTATGTCGTTTTATTCATTTAGGTAGTCAAATAAACATACTTCCTCAGATTTTTAACCATCCAAATTTCTCTCTAAAATCCTCGACTTCTTCGCTTGTTAAATTACTTAGTTTGAACCGTTCTCCTTCACCGTAAGTCCAATTTGAGTGAAACCAACGCCAAAACGACCGTGTGAAAAATTGCTATTTTGTCCAATGATTTGTTTTCTGATTTATGGTAAGTTTCCTTGACCGATTTTCGAATTTAGTTTTTAGAGTATCTTTTCATAAACTATTTTTAACGTTTACCCATAAACTGTCGAGTTAGAACAATTGATGGACAAAGAGTCAATGAACAAAGGTTCTTTGCTCGTGGAATCGTATTTGTGTGTGAAAGCGTCGAAATAAGGTAAGGGGTGAGAGAGCGTTTGAATTCATGAGTGTAATATATTGTGAGATGAACTGGAAAACCATATTTCCCAACGATTCATCCGGGGCTCGCTACGTATGGCAGTAGCCCTTCGAGGGATAAATTAATTAATGTGAAAATATGGAAATTGTGAGATTAAAATATAGAATAGAAATATTTGTAGGGTGTTGATTGATTTAATTTGTTTGAATGTGTGGCATTTGATATTATTGTGATATTTGATTTAATTTCGTTAAATGTGTGACATTTGATATTATGGTGATATTTGATTTAATTTCATTAAATGTGTGACATTTGATATTATTGTGATATTTGATTTAATTTCTTTAAATGTGTGGTGTGTGATATTATTGTGATATTGGTTGTTGAATTAATTTTATGCATATGTTTGATTAGATGAGTTTAAATGATGTTATAATAAAAATAGATGTGTTGTGATAATTATATGTAATGATGATAATGTATGATTAATAATGGTGATGTGATAAATTTGTGATGAATATATGTGTTGCTGTATGATTGATGATAGTGATTCTATAAATTGTGATGAGTTTATGTGATGATGATGATGATGTGTGATTAATTATAGTGATGTTATAAATTGTGATGGGAATATTGTGATTTCAATTTGTGTCTGAGATGACGGTATTAATGGAGTATCATATAACAACGAGGGGAGAAAATAAATATTGTGAATTTGTGAAGTGGAGATTATTTTGTCATTATTTAGGTAGGGCCTGACAAGCCTAGTGATTCCGGGGAAGTACAACTGAATGAGCCTGATCGTGGCGGTCTGCTGTCGAGCCTTAAGGCAAGATTGTTAGACCTTGGAGGTATTCGGGTGGGGAATTCCTAGGTGACTTGGAGGTAGCACTCCAAATGTCGAGAGCTACCACGCAACACACGTTTACCTCGACTGTCACGTATATGTGTCTCGGGTTGAGTTGAGGGGATCTATGAGGACATGACCAATTTGAATTGTCCGTCCACCAGGATGGTGGCATAGTATCAAGCTTCCTAACCAAGTACTTCAGAGTTAGAATGGTACCACGTTGTGAAGTAGAGTCTAAGCTCATGCATATCATTGCATTTCCTTGTGATTGTTTCGTTGTGATTGATGTGTTTCAAAAGTAATGATAATTACCCTTAGATGATTTGATGCATATTATAATGAGATGATTATTTTACTTGAGTGAATTTGATGTTATAATATGATACAATTTACTTAAATATTTTGATATATCATAATGTGATTATGATACGGTCTATTATGATTGTTGCGTGTTCATCTTATTTATATTATACTATCAACATGATTTCAAAACACACCTCCTTCGTTGTTTGTGTTTGACTGGTTTGGCCCTGCGTTTGCGAAATCGCAGTTATTATAGGTTAATGAGTCTCGAAGTTCAAGTTTGGGAGAAACCCCGCTCTGATAGGTGATACTGGGAATTAAGAGCTGTAATGTGTATTTTACTTATGTTATTATAAATGACTTTTTATATGAAAACTTAGTACGAGTAAGTCTTGGGAATTAAATCAAGAAATTCTAGTTAAATCAAGTTTATTGATATTGTACTATTTTAATTGAGGAATAAAGTTGAATTGTTACATGTGTGTTTAGAGAAATGTGATATCCTAAATTAGATATTAATGTTTTTATTCTCTTTAACAGATTTTCTTTATCCGCTGCAAGTTTTCTAAAAATAATTTAGTATATATTATTATAAATGTTATTTTGGGGTTTAGGGTGTCACAAAAGCTATAGTGCAGGAAAGGAATATCGTAATTGGGTGAAAAAGAGAGCACAAGAGATCAAATTGTCTTTTCACGCTGAGACCCTTGACCCATAAGTAGTAACAACATAGTCATTTTTCACTGCTGAAGATTTAGAGGCCGACTTAGTTCTAAAGGAACAAGAAATCGAAAAAGCTCACCAGGCCTGTAGAGATCTGAAATATGAGAATGCCAAAAAATCTCTCGTCCTTGATAAAGTGCAGAAGAGGGCAAATGAGGAAGAAGAAGGCAAAGAGAGAACTCGAATCTGTTTGCGAGGTGCGAATGAAGAGTTGAGGCTCAGACGTCAAGAGAGGGACGATGCAGTGATTGAGGGACTCAGACTGAAGGAGTTGCTAAAGAGTTTTGGGGAGAAACATGAAATCGCTCGTATACAAGAAGCTAGTCTAAGACAACAAATAGAGAAAGTAAAAGCAGAATGCGAAAGTAAGATCATGGTAGACAGGCAGTGTCAAGAAGAGATCATCGAGGAATACCGAATTAGGCTCGCAAGAAAGGAAGACGAGGTGCGTACGCAAAGAGTAACAATTGAGAGACTCGTTCAAGAGGGGATGTTTTGGGCTGATCGCTTTTCCAAACTCGTTTACTTGACCAATTCGGCTATCAAAGATGTCCCACCATTATTGAGAGCTGTTGATGGGATGGTTATTCCTCTCTCTAATCCTTAGGAGATCTTCATTTTTATTGAACATTGTAAAAGTTTAATCAAGCAAATGAAAAAATTGATTGCTCACTAGGGTTTCAAAATTCTTTTCAGGTTCTGCTTTCGTTTTGTTCATGTTTTTACTTGTATTTTAGTTTGTTTTTTGAATTAAATTTGGCCCCACTCTTGATCTCATGGCCCTATCTTTGTTATCAATTAAAATATTCACAAATAAACGAAAAATGGTTCTTCAACATCCATGCATATATACTTTTTCACGCATTGCATTGCATAATCATGCCATATTCCTTCACATAAAAAATAGCACTGCGAGCAAAAAAATGTATCATAACACCCTTACGAGACATGTTCCAGAGTTAAAATCATGGATGAATTGGAACAAACAAAGATGTTCTAAAGCAACCAAAAGACCCTATGGCAAAAAGATTGGAACTCCTACAAACCATCGTTACTTGAAATCATGGGAGTCCTTCATGGAAAAAAAGTATATCACGAAGAACTCATGTGTTACCTCTTGATTTCATAAGTCTAACAATTGTCACCGTTTAGTCTACTCTCTGGTTATACTCTATCTCAAGTCACTTGTCCACAAGATTTGAATATGATACTAATTAGATTCATATTCATCATCCACCCCTTACTTCTGGTTCATGAACATACTTTCTTGGATTTCGCCACAAGTAAATCTCTAGAAGTTGGGTCGTTTATGTTGAACTTTCATCCCTACCGCTTATTACTTTGATGTTATGAAAAATTCATCAATCCAAAAAATGGCAAATCTTGTATGAATTTTTTATGACTATTGAAGAAAATCCTTGATTAAACACAATTTTGAAGACATTGACTATGCTATCCTATATATATCCAAGGGGCAAGGTCAATAATGGAAATGTTATCATGTTTCTCCATAATCGTTAATTTGATTCTAAAACATCGATCATATTGATGTGCCTAAAGTCTTACAATACTTTAATGTAGAATCAACAAACTTTTGCTCCTTAGTATTTTGAATATCAATAAATGCATTTTGTATTGTTTCCTTTTCCATTCTCACACATCATATATTTCATAATATCTTACCAAACATTATTTTTATTTCTCTTCTTTAAATCGTATACCAAGCATATTTGGAAGTAGTCCATTCATAAATAAGTTTGCTAAAATCTCATACATAATTTCAATCATGCTATAAATTCCACTAAATGCGAGAACGGTATAAATAAAACTCTTTATCTGGATGGGCCTTGATATGTTGCATGAAATTAATGTCACGTTAATCCCCTAGAAAAGTGGTTTTTTATCTTAATCACGTGAGGAATTTGAAGTTTGTACTATGGGTATTCTAGCCGCCTACGAATTGAAAATGAAGATGTTGAAAGTATATGAGACTTGAATGTAATCCTGAATCAACTAAATCAAGAATGGAAAAGCTGGAATAAGAAGATGATCATTTTATATACTAGACAATTGAAGTCATTTTCCATCATATCCCTCAATAATATAATCAACTAGTTGGTTATAGCTACTATATCTTCAATGTCCAAAGTGAGTTATAATGAAGAATAGTCATTCACAAGAATGAAAGTCACGAATATCCTGATTACTATCAAATATATAAGAAAAGCTAGATGGAAAGTTCTCGTACAAACATTACCTGGTAATTGTAGAATACTCTCCGTGAGTATCAGACTATAACTGGGGTACCCCTTTGATGCTTATTATATAGAATAAAGGCAGTGTGACCTACCTAAACAAAAATCCTTTTATCAAGAGTAATGACATGTGTTGATCGACTGAATTCAGTTCAAGAGAAATGTTGACTGCCTCGTGTCACGAACAATTATTTTGAAAGATCTTAAAAGAAGAACATATGAACTTTGGAGCTACAAAAGAAAGAATTAGCATTCAAGAAGATTTCACATATCTAAAAGGATTAGCATGACAAGTAGGCTCCCAACTATATGAGCCCCAATGCCATAAAAAAAATACTTCCAAGTGTGGCTTTGATCCACATCAATATGGATCGAGAAGATTTGTCACTACTTGCACACATTGATGCTTCAAGAGCGTTACATCTAAATGAAGTTTCGCTAGGTTGAAAAATTCAAAAGGACGACCAATGCAAAAATTAGGGTATAAAAATATGAATAAAAACTCGCTAGGTCGAAAACTTGAAATGGCGACCTAGGCAAAAATGAGGAGCAAAAAACCAATGAAGACTTGGTAGGTCGACAACCCAATAGGGCGGCATAGGAAAAAGTTGAAGAAAAAAACCCATTAGGTTGAAAACCCGAAAGGGCAATCTAAGCAAAAATTAGGGCCACACAAAAAATATATAAAATGAAAAATGATCACTAGTTTAAGAATCTAAAAAAGGATGACCAAATAATATAGCTCAAAGTTGGACATATTCTGAAAGGCTTGTGAATATAGATTGGAGCAAATCTTCCAAAGTATGTTAAAAACATGATTGAAATTATGGTATGAGTGATTAGCACAATTCTTTTTATGAAATACTACTAACAAATTAGGTAATTTACCCATAAGAGATCACCTTATTTTCTTTTCTTTCTATGAATCCTTTTTGTGTACCATAGATTTTCTCATTAAAAATCATTGTTTGAACCTTCCCTCACTATTTTCTTGTGTCATAAATCTTTTTTGTCAAAATGCATTTTTTATGATAATCATATGTTGGGACACAAAATATGTGATGTCAATGAGGTAGAAGAAATTCTACAAGACGTCCACGATGGCTCTTATAAGATCCATATGAGTGGACACGCCATGTCTTGAAAGATTCTTAGGGCCGACGCCTTAGTCGTTCTCGATGTGGGGCATAGACGTCATCAGAATGATCGAACCAAAAGCATCGAATGGACATCGCTTCATCTTGGTGGTGATCGATTACTTTACCAAATGGGTAGATGCCGCTTCAGACGCAAATGTAACCAAAAATGTGGTAGTCAAATTCATAAAAAAGAATATGTTGTTGTGACCTACCAAACAAGATCATGATTGGAAAAGGTACAAACTTGAATAACAAAGTGATAGATGAATTGTATGTCACCTTCAAAATTCAACACCACAACTCGTCTCCATACAAACCACAAAATTAAATTTCAACACTTACATATTAATAAAATTTCAACTACCAACTAAGTAATATTTACCAGACACATATTTTAAATAAGTTAAAATAATTATGTTCCATATTATAAGTATGTCTCATGATAAAATATAACAATGCAATTAAAAGTTTAATAGATATGTACCGAAATAGGTTCAACAGATATATATTTTCTTTTTTGATTTTAAAATAATATATCTAGATTTTTAATAATAAATATACTATTTTAAAATACTAATGTACCGAAATAATAATAAAGATACTATTTTAAAATAAAATTAAATAACTTATCTAAATTTTTATTTTGTATAGAAAGTTTCCTAGATTTTCTAAAAAAGAAATAAAAGATACGATTCTTAGTTAGTGATAAGCATATCTTGCCAATATCACTTATAAATTAACACAACTTACTTGTTCTATTATCATTCAACAATTTCAAGTTTACAACTTTTCTCCCCTTCTCCAAATTTGCTAATCAATATTTTTCTCCAAAACTAAGTAAAACAACATGATTCCAACACTTTGTTCCAATAATGGATGTGGTTCTTACGATGCTGCGGGTATCAAGAATATTTGTGGAAAATGTTTTAGAGAATGGTTCGACCACAATACCACTAAATCAAAAATGGAAAGTCAAGTTTTGGAGAGTCCCATGATTACACCATTTTGTTCAAATAATGGTTGTGGTTCTTATGATGCGGCTGGTATCAAAAATGTTTCAAAGAATGGTTCGACAACACCACTAAATCAAAAATTAAAAGTGAGAGTCCCATATTTGATTTATATATGCACAAGTATTGATTCTATGACTCTCACCAATTCTACCCTCATGAACAAGACAAATAGGAGCTAGAATAGTAACAACAAAAAAATTAGACTAATAGAGTTTTTGAATGTAATTTGGGGATTTTTTTGTTAATATTGAAGGAAATGTGTTATATGGATGAATATATAGATATTATTGTCTGTTTTCTATTTTGTCTTAATAAAAAATTAGATTAATTTTTTGTATTATCTATGAATTTGTTCTTCAATATTAGTCTCTTTTTATTGTGAATATATGATGTGATGTGATCATCTTTATAAAGCATACAGTATTATTGAAAAATTGCTTGTTTTTCTTCCTCGTTTTTCTATCCAATCGTGATATTTTATAGTTAATTGTAATTTTGGTTATTTATTTTTCCAAAATGATGCACATATTTTAAGATATGACAACTTTGGTCCTTCCATAAGAATTTTTAGCTATAAAGATGTGACATAAATTAAAATAACGTGATATATATATATAATTTAATGATGTAGAATCATATACAGTGACAAAGCTTGACTAAAAAGTTTGGGGTGGCCGACCTAAAAAATATAATGTATAAATTAAATATACAAATAATATTATATAGCAAAAAATTAAGTTATAATAAACACAAAGTGAAATATCAAATAATTTAACTACATGACTTAAGAATACCTTAAAGTAATGCTCTATGTTCTTTAATTGATTTGAAATCATCAATAATAGACTCAGAACTGATACTTGCAGCAATTTCCCTTTCAATATAAATCGTCATGCTATCTGGCAAAAAGTCAGCTTCCATCTTGTTTCTTAACCTAGATTTAATAATTTTCATTGCTGAAAAAGATCTTTCAGTTGTGGCAGTAGAAATCGGAAGAGTAATGATAAGACGAAGTAGTCTATCAATCAAGTAGAAATTTTGCGTCTTTTCAGTTGAAACCAAACATGAGCACAATTCTTGGATAGTTGATAAATTCTTCAAATTTAAATCTTGACGAGTATCAACCAAGAAATGTTGGAATTGAAATTTCAAATTAATCTTCTCTTGCATATTGAAATCCACATGGTAATATTTTTCAACTAGAGTGCAAATGTTTTCAATTTTTAAAAGCTTTATAATTATCCTTATGAGTCAAAACACAACTTAGAGTTAACAAATTCATTGTTTGCTCACTAAATTTGTTATTCGACTCTTGTAATGTTGATCAATGGCAGTAAAAAATATTTCAACTCTAAAATAATGCTCTATTGTAATCTGACCTTGTTGAAGACGAGAGCTGTCGTGTCTTTAACATGTGCCACAAAAAAAAATCGCTCTTGTATTAAATCAACTTTATCAACAAATCTTAACACAAGTGACATTTGTTTCCTTTTTGATTCATCGTGAGCTTCATCTACAACGATGCAAAATTTAGAATCACCAATTTCTTCACAAATATGTTTGCTCACCCTACTAAAAAGAATATGCAAGAGCTCTTTTTGAATTTGATGTGAAGTATACTTGGAATTATATGGAACATTTTCCAACACAACTTTCGCAACTTCATCATTGTAAGTTGCGAAGAGTTTTATCAGTTGAAGAAAATTGTCTTGATTTCTTGACCCGCTAGTTTCATCATGTCCCCTAAAAAGCACAAGCTTGAAGTGTTAACCAACAAAAAATGTCAATGGATGTCTTGAGACGTATTCAATTCTTTAAAATTTGTTCTGAGCTTTGTACTTGAAAAGTATTCCTAATATGTTCATCTTGATTCAACAAGTCTAGACAAGCTTTCATTGCATTGTTGTGTGGTGAGCAAGGATCCATCCCTATGTGTTTGAGAAAGGCGTAAAATTTTCCATTTTTTTTTTATTTTTTTCCAATTTCTAAAACCCATACCAATGAAGACATCTGATATGGGACGTCCATTTAGTCTTTTGCTAAATAAATAGCATGACAAACAATATGGAGCATCTTTAGAAGTTATTAAATAAGAATTTGGTCATTCCATAAGAATTTTTTGCTATAAAGATCTGACATAATTAAAATAACGTGATATATATATGATTTAATGATGTAGAATCATATAAATATATCAATTATTTATATGTTATTAATTAAATTATCTAATGAATAATTTTGTAATTTTAAATTGATGTGTTTAGATGATTTTATTGCAATTTATTGATTAATAATCATTCAACAACATATATATTTATAAGCACCGTTATTTAAAATATGTTACATCATAATTTTTATAAAAAAAATTAGACTTAATTAAATTATTATAAACTTGAATCTAAACTCAAAACGTTATTCAATTTTGGTTTTTTTTTTTTTTGTCTTATGAATTATCTCGTATTATTAAAGAATTAAGGCCCAAATTTTACATGATGAAAATAAAATAAAAAAAAAAAAAAAACGCATAAATTTATTATTTTGATGATAACAAAATAAATAATAAGAATAATTATTTCTTAATAGTGATTGTTAAGCGTACTGATAAAGTTAAAAGAAAAAATTAATATTAATAACTATCTATTTTAAGATAATATAAACTATGAGCAAATAAGAGATGATCAATTTAACTATTTTTAACACATTATATTATATTCTAATAAACAAATATAAAAATAATTATATGTACTAATAGAGTAAGTCATAATATAATATAAGAAGTATTGTAATAAACGTCTCAAAATCTACAGCCTGGAACAAAACATTAAAGACAAAGAAAATATAAAGTTAATGCTTGAACATTTGAAGACAAAAGAAAAGAACTCCTATTGATCCTATGACTCAAATAGATCCCTTTTATATGTTTCATTCACGTAAGTTTGCATTTTTTATTTTATTTTTGTTCTTTGCTTTTTTTTTTATCCCTTGTATGTTTACTATTTCAGCTTTTTTAATACTAATTAACACTAGAGACGATTTTAAAACAAATTTAAACTTATAGAGTCAAAGTTGAAATAAAAAGAAATTACATGACAAAAATAAAAAAAAATTAAAAAAACGCTAACTTATTGAGATTAAATATATATTTAAGAAAAAATAATACATAATTCTATTTCATTTAGGTGATAAGATTAAAGATTATTTTTCTTCCTGATCCAATTGGGATAAATAATTTTAGAACAAGGATATTTTCCGCCATCTAAAGCTTATTGAAATCTTCGCTAGATTCATGGTTGAACTATCTATCGAGATGTCCAAAGTTTCATCTTCATCGTCGGGTACAATATATTAGTAATGTCAATGTAAATTAATTTTAATTAATGTTAACTAATGATTTTATCATCCCACCATATAATTGTAATTTTCATCATAATAAAACTATTTAATCAATAGTTAAATTTATTTTTAGTGTAAAAAAATTTAGAATGCATGATCATTAAACCCATAAATCAAACCATGAAACTAATAAATAGGGGGTCTATTTTTTTATTTGAGTAAAAAAAATCCCAAAGTTTAATTCAACTTTTCCTTTTTCTATTTTTTTCAAAATTAATTTAAATTTATTTTTTTAATAAATTTTATTAGATTTAATTTATATATTATTTGACTTTAAGCATACTTCTTTAACACATTAAACAATTATGATTGATTTATATTATCAAAATAAATATTATTAGATTTAATTTATGATTGAATATTTTAATTGGCAAAAAAAATTGGACTACTACACTTCTCAACCATTACAAAGATAAAAACTTGATATTTTCGATAATTAAATTAGCATTAAACTCTTTCTGATTCCTTAAAAAAAATCTAATGAAAACATTGCCAAATTAGGTACTAATTTCAAATTTATTGATCTAATGAAAATTTAAATTTTAAATCAAAACAAATCCAATTCTTTAACAATATAAAATATCAAGTCTAAAATAATCCTAATTAATTTTCGAATTAAAAATATGGTAATAACAATAATAATTAATATATCGATACCTTAAGGATACAAATATTTTGTGTGATTTTTTTCTTAATTAGAATTTTCATTTACAACTTTATCCTGCAGTTAATTTTACTATATTAACAAATACTAATCATCCTAATTTGTATTTTAAATAAAAGAAATTCTTAAATCAATCTTAACAAATCAAATCTAATTAATGAATCTTAAATAAATTTTGAATTAAAAATATCCTATTAAATATAAATATAACAATATTAAATTTTGGCCATAACTTAAGCATAATTTTAACCATAATGAAAGTAAATTCTAACCTCCATTCGAGAAGAGTGGATGAAAGGACACCTTTACATACTAGTAAACAAGATGCAATTTGTAAAGTATAGCAATTTTTAGTTTTTAAAAAAAGTTTATAGTAATCTTAAAAGAAAAAATTAACATACATCTAATAATAAATCTTACATTCATACTTAATCATTAAAAAACCACGAAAGAACGCTAGTATTAAGAAGCGATATATTCATAAAGAATTGCAAGATTTACAAATAGACAATGAAATACATCAAAACTAACAGAGTTATGAAGAAAAACTAAATGTTAAACACACATAATGTCTTTTCTTGGCAATCGAATAATATCTTTTAAATTCACTTTGCTTGTATGTTCTTGTTGAGACTCGCTTTTTTGTGACAACTCTTGCATCTATTTTTCTTCTTATTCTTCATGTTGTCAAAATCATTAAGAAAAACATAAGCCGCCTCATCAAAAATATCATTAACAAAGATTTCATGATCTAATTTGTTAATGTTTTCTTTGAGATAATAATCTTTGTAACACTTTGAACAAAGATTCTTGTGTGACGGAGAACCATAGAAACCACAACCGTTGATACAAAGTGATGGATCCATGTTAGTTAGGTTTTACGATTATGTATTTGTAACTTGCAAGTTTAGAGAAGGAGAAAGGTTTTCGAAATTGTTGAATAAGTTTCAATAGGTTTGTGTTAATATATATGGGGACAATGGGACCATGGTTAAGATTAATTAGAAACTTAAGTTAATTTAAGAATAGAATCATATCTTTTATGGAAAATTGTTAGGTTAACGGTGTAATCTATCTAAAATCATATCTTGTTAGGTTATCTTCTTTCAAATCATATCTTTTTTTTTCTTTTCTTTTTTTGAGAATAAAATTATATCTTTCTCAATTTATATTACATTATAAATTAAATAAAAAGTATATCGTTTATCCAATATATTATTTTGGATTGGCCCAGTTTTTTTTTTTCTTTCTAAACTTTCATTCTATTCTTAAATTGTGAAAGTTGTATTGTCAATTAAACTATTTGAGTTTAAATGATTAATGAAGTTCAGTTAAAATCAATCATTCGAGAGAACTCGAGTTCGAATTTTGACTACAATAATTCTTAGTTAAATATTAGATTACCAAGCCCTATTTCGCCAGAACACATTATTTTTGGGATGTCACCATGAATGATTGTGGTTGTACGTTTTTTATTTTGTTTTTTTGAAATTAGTTTGCACTTTATCACTATAAATGTTAAAAAACTCATTATAGCTTATGTAGACAGTTTATTGAATCTTTTAGATGCGATCACTTAAAAGTAAGGACAAAAAATGAATATTAAAAAAAAAATGGGACTAAAGTTAAAGAATATTTTATAAAGATTACAAACAAAACTTTGAAATTCTATAGAAAATAATAATTTATTTAACACATAATTGTAAAATTATTAAAATTTGCTAAAACATAAATTTGTTTCTCTATATAATTTACGTTATTGTTTTAAGTTTAATTGCAGTTTTTCGTCTTTTTATTTTTAGTGATTTACGAATTTGGTCTCATATTCTAAAATTTAACAATTTTGGACTATCCGTTAAAAGATGATGTGATATATTTGAATCGATGTGGTAAATAATACGACGACATTAAATGATTAATATTCACGTAATTGCAATAAATTTTTTTTAAAACTTCAGTTTCTACTTCTAAAAATTATTAATTTTTATAATTTAATTAATAACATTTAAATAATTAATATATATCTAAATAGTTCTACATCATAATTTTGTATATCACTACATCAAAAATATGTCAAATCACTATATTTATGTTAAACTATCTAATTTTAAATAAGAGAATCAATTCTATAATTAATGAAAATAAGTAAACTAAAACATTTGTTAAGCTTTTTATATATAATTTAAATTTAAACTCGAATTCTATTTTTGGAAAGTACTTTTATCTCTTAATCAATTATAATTTAAAAATTGAAAATATACATTCAATTCATCAGATAATGCAATCTTATTTCATTTAGGTGATAAAATATATATAGCTGAAAATACTATCAATAACATTAATTAAATTCATCACATCTAATCTAAAAAATAAGAAACATTAAACTAACTTTTCTTAGTTATCAAATATAGAGCAAAATTAAATATTACTATTTATCTTACTTATTATTAGGAATATAGTTGTGTATAATTCAATTATTAATTACTAAAAATTATTACTTTTAATTAATTCTCATATGTTTGTGCAATTAACAACATCTGAATACTTACATTTTGGGTTTTCGAAAAGTAAGTTATCTATTGTTATTATTGTCCATATATTGATTGCAGTGTTGACAAGAATGATTAATCATTCATACATAATATCTTCTTTAATGTTAAATGTAAATTTGACATGTTTGATATATTAATGCATTTATCAATCACATAATCTTTATGTGCAATATATTTATATTATTGCTCCCAATAATTGTACTTTATACTTTCTTTTATTCCCTCATTTTTTTAATAGATGCCAAAACGGGAGATAAATATATGATGGATATAAGATAAAAGTAATTAATGAAGAATCTTAAGAATGAACCTCTTGCATATGTTTAGAGGGAGTTTAATTAATGAAGAAGATTAAGAATTAAACTCTTGCATGTGTTTATGGAAAGTTTAGTTAGAATGTTAAGAATTAATCTCATGCATACGTTTAGAGGAAGTTTAATTACATATCTATGAACATTTTTATATTTTTATTTATTTTTTCTTATATCCATCCATAAAACTTAAGGTTTATTTAAAAGATTTGTAATCATAAAAAAAGATGAGATTGTTGAGGTAAAAATCTATTTTATATATGTTTTAATGACAACAAATCTTATGAATTGCATAAGTAAACAAGCTAGAAGCCATTCTAAACAATAATTATTGCATTTTCATGATAGACAAGACACAACATGTGAAACAACAAGAAATTGTAGAAAGTATTACATCAACAAAACAAATCTAATTCTTTAATAAATCTTAAAAATCAAATTTAAAATAATTCTAATTAAAATTTCGAATTAAATATATTGTAATAAAAATAACTATAAGTGAAACACCTTTGCGTACTGGTAAACAAGATGCAATTTGTAAAGTATAGCAATCTTTTGTTTTAAAAAACAAGTCTAGTAATCTTTAAAAAAAAAAATTGAATCCATTAAAAAGCAGCCATCAATGAAAGATGAAAGAATAGTAGTAATAAGAAGAAATACATTCATAAAGAATTGCAGCATTTACAAATAGAGAATGAATTATATCAAGATTTACAAGTAACTAATTGTGTAAAATAACTAACTAACTTGTAACACTAGTTGCTAATATATTTAACAAAGGTTTCATGATCTAATTTTGTAATGTTTTCTTTGAGAGAATAATCTTTGTGTAACACTTTGAACAAAGATTCTTGTGTGATGGAGAACCATAGAAACCACATCCATTGATACAAAATGATGAATCCATGTTGTTAGCAAGGTAGATTATATATAATTTGGAAATTTAGAAAGAGAAAGGTGTATGAAGAAAATATATCTTGAAATTGTTGGATATATTTCAAAAGGGTTTGGGCTAATATATAAAGGGGATAATTGTTTGACATTAATTAATTAGGTTTAAATATTGCATATGGATCTAACTCATAAAACATATTTTACTTCTTTATTTATACATTTATTTATTTAAATCAAACGAATAATTATCAAAATTATTTTTTTAACACAATTTAATTACTAAAATATTATTAATATTTCAAAATTAATATTTTATAAATAAAATAATTAAAGTAATTAATCTTTAAAATACATTAATAACCAAAATTTTCATATTTCAAATAATCTCTATAATAATACTTTTTTTTTCAAATACTCAAATTTATCATCATTAGAGAATAGTCGAAATTATAAAATAAATAAATATAACATCAATACTTTATATTAATTACTAAATCATAATAAATATATATAAAATCATAAGAGGGTCGATGTGGTAATGAAGATTTCAAGAAAAAGAGGAAGAGAAGGAGGAAGATGAAGAGATTGTTGAGGCACTTTTCTTTACACTATTAGTTAATGTATTTTGAGGATTTTTTTTCTTCATATGTGGTCAATTATTTCATTTTTCATTTTAGTCGAAGGTGTCGAAAAAAAAAATGACGTTTGAATTGTATTTTGAAAATATATTAGTGGCTTAATAAAAAAATATGTTACTTTATTAAATAATTCAATTTATAATTATAAAGAGTTTTACTAAGATAAAGTTGAAATCATAAGAGAGCTTAAGGTTAAACAATAGACTATCGTTAATTATAAATAGTTTCACAATAGACTATTGTTACATCTAGTCCTCTCTTTATAGACATATTTTGTCTCAGTGCATTCGATGATTTAATCAACTATTTAAGCAATAGCATACAAATATTATTTATTTTGCCTCTTTTAGACTTTGTGTATTTTAAAGTATTTTTACAATATAAATTAATGAATTGAAAGTTTAAATTTAATATAATTTTTGTTTTAACTAATGTTTTTATACCACGTATAATCATTTTATTTATTTAATCATTTTATTTAAATGTTATTTATTTTTTCTCTTCAATGTTTAATACATATTTGTAGTTTATAATACCCTTTAAGGTTTTTGCATAGTCCCCAAGTATTTTTGAACTTATTTAATTAATAATATTTATTGATGTAATGCAAATGATAGACTGTGATTATGGGATGTCAACAAACTATAATTGGAATGTCATAACTATTATGTAATGTCTATGTATTCTAGTTTTTTTTTCTTCTTAAAAAATCATCAAATTTTAATTTAAGATTACTGTGATTTTTTTTTTGTGTGTTTGTATTTGTGCAAATATTTCAGATAGATTTTATCAATTGTTTTTGAATTTATTTTATAATCACTATTGTTTTTTTTAGTTACTTAGTTTATAGTATAGCACATATAATATAGTTACTTAGTTACATAATAGTAAAATTTTAAGTAACAACTGAGTAATATTTACTCAATTGTTAGTTAAAATAATTATGTTCCATATCATAAATATATCTCATGATTAAATATAACAATGCAATTAAAAGTTCAATAGATATGTACGAAATAGATTCAACAGATATATATATTTTTTTGTTTGATTTTTTTCATTAATGATAATATCTACTATTAATGACAAGATATTTTGTTTTGACCAAAGTTGTTACTCCATAAAACTTTTCTGTTATAAATTAAATCAACCCTATTCCATTATTAAACAATTTCAATTATTTTTAAAAAACGTTATTGTTCTAAAAAATAGTGAAGTAACATACATGCTTCCTATCTCATGAATTGAATTTAAATTACAACTTTGACAATAGAAAATATAATTTATTAATTGAAAATACAATTTTTTTCTGAATAATTTTAAATACAACTTTTGACAATAGAAGGTCAGTTTAGAAATAAATAAATTCGTGTTGGTGGGCCACTTGAAAGGTATATAATTGATAAAAGATATAAATTCTATTTAATTTATAACCAAAAATAATGATAAAGATATTATTTTAAAATAAAATTGAATAATTTATCTAGATTTTTATCTTGTATAAATAGTTTCCTAGATTTTCTAAAAAAAATAAAAGATACAATTCTTAGTTAGTGATAAATATATCATGCAACTTTTTTCTTAAACCTTCACTTTCTCCAAATTTGCTAGTCAATATTTTTCTTGAGATCTGCGGCCTAAAATTTTGAGTTTTCATCGAATTCAATGGAATCGCAACTAAAATTTATTTTAAAACACAGTTACCTTTAATTAATTGTGAAAAATTATATCAACTTAAATATATATTTATTCCTCTTTATTATTGAATATGAATATAAAATGTTTTTATAAATGTGATTTTTGAGATAAAAGTGTGTTAAAAAAATAGTAGAACAAAAAAAGAAAGTTTGTATTAGTGTGTTTGACAAGAGTGTGATCTTGCTCCTACGTATCTCCCGGTGCGATGGAGAAATCAAAGTTACGTAGTTCTTGGTAGATCGACATAAATAAAATGACAAACAAGTTTTAAAAGGTAAATAAAAAGAGATAAATTTGTTTTTAAAGGAAACATGGTTATGGTAATTGCAATGCAAACGTATAATGAATAATGTGAAACAAAAGTTGTTGAATATAAATAAGATATACACATAAGATATGCATGATTAATTCATTATGCATGACATAAGGTGGTTGTTGAGTATAGGTAAAATATGAGTGAAGATGCATAAACTATGTGTGACTATTTGAAAAAAATGTAAGATGCATGCAATGAAGATAAATTCTCTTTTTATTTTTATTATATTTTTTGGTTCCCCGATCCTTATGTGACTTCATAAAAGATTCCATGAATCAATGAAGATAACAATCGTTCTTTACATAATGATTCTAATATATATCTTGTGTAATCACATTTTTCGTCTTTTGAGGCCAATCAAATTTGCATTGTTTAAAATGTTTACCCTTCATTTTTCTTATACACCCAATATCTCGCGTTTCCGTGTATATATTTTCAAGCGTCAAAATATTTAAGATATTTTTTTTTTATATTTTCATATATTTCAAATTCCCATATTTATTATCATAAAATACATTGTTTTTTAAAAACGTTAGAACAAACAACAATGAGACTAAATTTGTTTAGAAAGAGTGTAAGGCACAACATCGAACAATGATATTGGAAAATGTACATTCATTGCAATAAAACAAATGAGACAGGGGTTACAATGTGGTGAGTGTGTTTAGCTTTAGTTGGAGAGACAACAAACGCTATTCATTCTTGTAATTTAGAACTTCTAAGAATAATAACTGCACCAACTTGAAATGCTTGATTCTTTTGTTATCCCTAACTTTTGCATGGACCGCTTTTCCAAGTTTTCAATCCATCGGGATGCTCTAATTTTTGCCTAGGTCGCCTTTTCAGGTTTCCAACCTAGCGATCCCAATTTTCTATCTTTTTTTTAAGCATAATATTTCTTGACTGCATCTGAGTTTACTGGAAGTGGAAGCTCATCTCCATCCATTTCTGCGAGTATTAGAGCTCCCCCAGAGAAAGCTTTTTTCACAACACACGGTCCTTCGTAGTTCGGAGTCCACTTTCCCCGAGAATCCTTTTTTATGGGCAATATTTTCTTTAACACTAAATCTCCTTCTTGAAACTCTCGAGAACATACTTTTTTTCTCGTAGGCTTTTTTGAGTCTTTTCTGATAAAGCTGACCATGACACAAAGCTATCATTCTTTTTTCTTCTGAGATTCAATTGGTCATATCGTGATTGAACCCACTCTGCCTCTTCTAGTTTTGTTTCCGTCAGGACTTTGATCGAGGGAATTTCAACTTCGATGGGAAGTACCGCTTCCATTCCATACACCAATGAGAAATGAGTTGCCCCTGTTGAGGTACGAACAGAGGTTCTATAGCCATGTAATGCAAAGGGAAGCATTTCATGCCAATCCTTATATGTCTCCACCATCTTTTGTAGGATCTTCTTGATATTCTTATTTGCTGCTTCTACATCCCCATTCATTTTCGGACGATATGGAGAAGAATTATGGTGCTGAATTTTGAAACTATCACACAACTCTTTCATCATTTTGTTATTCAGATTAGTTGCGTTATCAGTGATTATCTTATTTGGCAATCCATATCGACAAATCAATTCTCTTTTGATGAATCTGACAACCACACTTCTCGTCACATTGGCGTAAGAAGCGGCTTCAACCCATTTTGTGAAATAATCAATACCTACTAGGATAAACCGGTGTCCATTTGAAGCCTTAGGCTCGATGAGTCCAATAACATCCATTCCCCACATTGAAAATGGACAAGGTGATGTTAAAACATTCAAAGATGTGGGTGGTATATGTATTTTATCAGCATAGATTTGACATTTATGACATTTCTTTACATGACTAAAGCAGTCGGATTCCATGGTCAACCAATAGTAGCCAACCCTTAAGATTTTTCTTGCCATTGTGTGCCCATTTGCATGAGTTCCAAAAGAACCTTCGTGAACCTCTTGGATAATTTTCTCCGCTTCTGCTTTATCCACACATCTGAGGAGAACCATATCATTATTTCTCTTATAAAGCACATCGCCATTTAAGAAGAAATTCATTGACAATCTCCTTAAAACCCTTTTGTCGTTTTCTGAAATACCCAATGGATATTCCTTATTCTTAACATATGATTTGATGTCATAAAACTGCGGTTTGCCATCAGACTCTTCTTCTATTGATAAGCAATATGCAGGTTTTTCTCTTTGTTGAATTTTTATGACCAGCACGTCCCGATTAGTGCTTACTTTGAACATTGACGACAAAGTGGCCAAGGCGTCAGCTAATTGGTTTTCTTCTCGAGGGATGTGGTGAAAAGTGACTTCTCGAAGTGTTCTGTCAATTCTTTGATATGAGTGTGATACGAAATCAATTTGGAATCTCGCGTTTCCCACTCTCCTTTCGTCTGATGGATGACCAACAATGAGTCTCCATATACCTCAAGAAATTTTACATTTGATTTGATAGCTGCTTCAATGCCCATAACACATGCTTCATATTCTGCAATATTGTTTGTACAATCAAAACACAACCTAGCCGTAAATGGAGTGAACTGGTTCTCTGGAGAAATCAAAATGGCTCCAGTTCCATGCCCTAACGCATTAGAGGCACCATCAAACACCAAACTCCATTTTTCTTTATCAGATGATTCAATCTCTTCAAATAAAGTCATTATGTCTTCATCGGGGAATTCACACTGCATTGATTGATAATCTTCTACCGGTTGGTGGCTAAGTACTTTGCTAGTGCGCTTCCTCTGATAGATTTTTGTGTAACATATACCAAATCGTATTCTAATAACAACATCTGCCAACGGGCGATCCTTCCAGTAAGAGCAGGTTTCTCAAAGATGTACTTAATTGGGTCCATTTTAGACACCAACCAAGTTGTATGACATAACATGTATTGCCTCAACCGACGAGCAGCTCATGCCAATGCGCAACATGTTCGTTCAAGCAGTGAATATCTTGTTTCACAACTGGTGAACTTTTTGCTCAAATAATAAATAGCATGTTCTTTCCTACAAGATTCATCATGTTGCCCCAATACACAGCCCATTGACTCGTCAAGTACTGTTAAGTACATAATAAGTGGTTTCCCAGGAACATGAGGCACTAGGATGGGAGGTTTTGATAAGTACTACTTAAGCTTTTCGAAAGCTTTTTGACAATTCTCATTTCAACCAACCTTTTGGTCTTTGCGCAACAATTTGAAAATCGATTCGCATGTAGCGGTGAGATGCGATATAAACCTCACAATGTAATTCAATCTGCCCAAAAAGCCACGAACTTCTTTTTTTCGTGCATGGAGCCGCATTTCTTGTATTGCTCTTACTTTATCTGGGTCCACCTCTATCCTTTTTGACTAACGATAAACCCAAGTAACTTGCCTGATCTTACACCAAATGTGCATTTAGCAAGGTTTAAACGGAGTTTGAACTTCCATAGTCACTCAAATAACTTTTGAAGGTAACAACATGGTCTTCTTCGGTTCGAGATTTTGCGATCATATCATCCACGTAAACCTCTATTTCCTTATGCATCATGTCATGAAACAAGGTTACCATTGCTCTTTGATAGGTTGCCCGACATTCTTCAATCCAAATGGCATCACTTTATAGCAGAAAGTCCCCATTGTGTGATGAATGTAGTTTTCTCCATATCTTCGGGAGCCATCTTGATTTGATTGTACCCATGAGAAACCATCATGAAGGAGAAAAGAGAGTATTGAGCAGTGCTATCCACCAGGACATCAATATGAGGTAGAGGAAAATCATCTTTAGGACTAGCTTTATTTAAATCCCGATAATCAACGCACATTCGAACCTTTCCATCTTTCTTTGGAACTGGTACAATATTAGCCATCCATTGAGGATATTTTGCTACTGCTAAGAAACCAACATCAAATTGCTTCTTGACCTCTTCTCTAATTTTAAGTGACATATCAGGTCTCATCCTTCTCAACTTTTGTTTAATTGGAGTGTATTCAGGCTTGAGTGGTAGCTTGTGTTCAACTATGTTAGTATATAGCCCAGACATATCTTGATATGACCATGCAAAGACATCCACATAATCAAATAAAAGTTTAACCAACTTTTCTCGTTCACTTTCTTTCATAGACATACCAATTTTAACTTCTTTTTTATCATGTTCATTCCCTAAGTTGATCACCTCAACAAGTTCTTGATAGGGTTGGATTATCTTAGCTTCCTGTTCAATTAAGCTTTCTAGTTTTGGGGGAGGCTCACAATCGCCTTCACAATCCTCATCAGCGTGATTATTTAGACGTTCAAAATTACAAGAAAGGGTTCTAGCGCTGCTATTTTCAACATATTCATTTTCGACTCTGCATTGTTTAAATTAAAAAAAAGAAAAAAAAAATGAATAAGGATTGCCAAAACAAAGAGAAAAGAGAAAAACAAAACCAATTGGAGAATTCAAAAATGCATTTATTGATAATAACTACGGAATTGAAATACATATGCCATAATTAGTTATCCTTATA
Organism: Cicer echinospermum; assembly: GCA_002896215.2. Lineage (NCBI taxonomy): Eukaryota > Viridiplantae > Streptophyta > Magnoliopsida > Fabales > Fabaceae > Cicer > Cicer echinospermum. Next base: position 6,378,011 of record PGTU02000001.1, read on the forward strand.
GCCTTGGGCAGAGCAAAATGAGTTAAAAATACATAATTACTTTGAACACGAATTAACAAATACGGGAAACTCGATGATCTTCCAATTGTTGAGATCGGTGTTTGGAGGACAAGGGTACACTAGCTTGAGGGTATCATCATCACCATGATCCTCTTCCACAACAACCACCTGATCAGCATATATTATTCCGGCGCTTTGAAAATTTTGGCGAATGTCACAAATAGGAATCTTCTGTGAATTCGGTATCCAGTTTTCCCAACGAGTCACCTTGTTTTCTCTTTTTTCCTTCGCAACCTTTTCTTCATCAGCTTGAGTAGGTACATATCCCAAGCCGTACCTATTATTCTTTTCTGGTATTTCTATCAACTTCCCAAATTAACAAAAACTCATCCTTCTAACATGGATTTGGTAGACTTCAATGATGTGGTAGATAGTTTTGGTTCTTTTAAACGATATTCTTCACCCATGAAGACGACATTGGCAATTTCTAATGCTTGAAAGGAAGTCTTTATGGCTTCCTCCGTGTTTTCAATGTAGCCTGTAGAAGATAAATGACTTACTATCATATCTTCTTCCCCAGATATTATTATCAGCTTATTGTTCACTATAAACTTTAGCTTTTGATGGAGGGTGGATGTTCACTGCTCCAGCAGCATGAATCCATGGTCTCCCTAAAAGACAATTGTACGCCGGTTTAATATCCATCACTTGGAAGGTTATCCCAAAGATATGGGGTCCGATTTGAATTGGCGGGTCAATCTCACCAACAATTTTCTTCTAGATCCATCAAACGCTTTCACCACCAAAGCACTAGGCTTCAAACAGGCTCCCTCAACAAATAGTTTTGGACAATGTTGATTTAGGCATGACATTTAATGATGAACCATTATCTACTAGCACTCGTGCAAGAATATGATCGTGACACCTCACAGAGATGTGCAGTGCTTTATTATGCTCTGTCCCTTCAGCTGGTAATTCATTATCGCTAAAACTCAGACAACTACTAGCAGTGATGTTACCGACAACTCCATCAAACTGATCGACAGTGATATCGTGAGTAACGTGGGCTTCATTTAAAACTTTCATCAGTGCTCTTCTATGTGCTTCAGAATTTAATAACAAAGAGAGAACTGATATCTTGGAAGGGGTTTGATTTAGCTGATCCACCACCTTATATTCACTTTGCTTGACAAACTTCAAAAATTCATTAGCTTCTTCTTCAGACACCGTCTTTTTGCTGGTCTCTTGTCCTTTTATGGAATGATACATATCTTTTTTCCCTTTTTTCTCCATGAACCTCATTTTTCCTAAGTTGTTCAGGAGTGTATACTCGACCACTCCGAGTCATTCCACCAATCCCTGAGATGTTAGTGACATCAGTTCCTTTAGGTTCACAACCATCACTTGGTTGATGATCTGCCAAGTGGGATGTGACTTCGTATTTCCACGGTACTGCCTTGGTATTTCCATAAGGAAAATGGATTGGTGTTTGGACAATTATTGCATTTGGCTTGCTAGGAGTTGATTTAAGATTCTCTTTTTTGTAAAGAATTTCCAATGGTTTTGGGAAAGATATATTATTTTCCACACACGACCCCATGGTGAATACATGACCATCTATTGCATATTGGTCTATCCCATCTTCAATGAAATTCACAGAGGCATTCCCGTGGCCTGGCAAAGGATTTCTCCCTATGTTGGGATTGTCCTCCTTGAAGGTAAGCCATTTTGCATTAATCAATTCTTGCACTTTAGATTTTAGGGCTTGACAATCTTCGATGGAATGCCCAACGGCTCCTGCATGATATTCACATTTGGGCATTTGGATTATACCATTTTGGAAATGGTGGTTCAAGAGGTTTCATTGGTCTTAAGACTACCATTGAATTTTGAAGTAAATGGGGCAACAATTGGCTATACGTGACGGGAATTGGATCAAAATGAGTTATCCTTTTTTCTCGATTTGATAGGTGGTCTGTAGTGATTCGAGATTGGGTATTGATTTTGTGGAGAAAATGCGGTAGGTGGTGGTTGATAAAAAGGTGGTCTTGAAGGGTGATATTGAGGGTATAAAGCTTGTGTGGTTGCGGCCACATATGGATAAGGGATGTAAGGAGATTGTGGTATCGGGGGCTGGAAATTTGGGGGTCGATAAGAATTGATGGGTGGAAAATAGGAGACTCTGGGGTTTACCATTACAACGTTAGCGTCTCCTTCTTTCTTTTTTGTGAATGTCGTCTGGGGTCGTTTCACGCTAGTTGCTGCACATACGATCTTGCCACTCCTCATTCCATTTTCTATCCTTTCTCCTATCATGACAAGGTCAGAAAAGTTTGATGACATACTCTCAATCATCTTGTCATAAAAAGGCGACTGGAGAGTATCCATAAACATACCAACCATTTCTCTTTCAGATAATGGGGGGTTCTACTTGTGAGGCCATTTCCCTCCACCGTTGTGCGTATTCTTTGAAAGCTTTGTTGTACTTTTTCAATGAATTTTGCAATTGCATCCTATCAGGGGCCATGTCAACGTTGTACTTGTATTGCTTCAAAAAGCATCAGCTAGGTCCTTCCATGAACGAATTTGATTTCGCTCAAGATGCATATACCAACTTAACGATGCCCCACTCAATCTGTCTTGGAAAAAGTGAATGAGAAGTTTATCGTTATGAGCATGAGATGCCATTTTTCTGCAATACATAGTTAGATGATTTTTTAGGACATGTGTTGCCCTTGTATTTTTCAAAGTCAGGAACCTTGAATTTGGGAGGGATAGTCACATCAGGAACCAAACACATATCGAAAGCTTCAAGGCCATAAACGTTATACCCCTCAATAGCTTTTATTCGCTCTTTCCAAGACATGGAATTTTTCCTTTGATTGTGTATCATCCCCAATGTGAGGTTGATGCCAATTTCCATTAGTATCAAAATGGGGTACTTGGGGGTGCAATATATGGAATATTTTCTGAGGGTTGAGTGTTTTGGGGTGGCAGATAGCCCAGAGGAGATGGAAATTTGTGATTGGTTTGGGTTTTTGGGGTTGACGACTAAAGGTGGAGTATAACCGGGTGGAAGACCGTACATGGGAAATTGCATAGTTTGTTGTACGAGGTTGCTCGGTAGTTGGGGTAAAGCCTGGTGGGTGAGAAGGAGTGGTTTGGTGTTCTTCATTTGCAGTCGGAGGATTCTCATATGTATTCCCCTTCCTTGACAAAGTCTGTGTAGCTTCTAAGATTTGATCAACCTTGTCCTTCAATTGGTTGACATCCATTCTCATCACCTCTTGATTTTGCTCAAGTTCTTCCATGATCTTCGAGTTTGCACGAGTCCGATAAGGGTGTCGGGGAAACAACTTTATTGATTTTTTTCTGTGTTTTTTTTAAATAAAAAAAAAATTATGAGTATGTATTAAACATGAATGGAATGAAAATGCAATTATTATCTTTTACTTTTTACATTTGGATGTTGGGGAATCATAAGTCTTGCACGAATTATTAATGAAAGAAGAATATGGGAATCGATAAACAAAACAACAAATCCTTCATTGATGAGAAAAAAATACATTGCATTAAAAATTAAAAAACTACATCGACTATAGTATTTCAATCATCTTTTTCAAGAGGACAACCAATCTTCTCCTCCAATTCTTCTACTAAATATTTGCAATATTCGACGAACTTGTAGATTTTGATTGGAGTGTTGAGTGGATGCATTACTGCATCAATCTCTCTTAGATGTTTTGGAATTTTTATGATTGCCTGATTAGCTAGCATTACCAATTTCGAAAAGCAATCTTTCCAATGCTTGCCTTTATCTTCCAACTCTTTATAAATCTCTTGGTTCTTCAATTGCCCAAGCAACACCATGAAACGCTCCTCCCAGTATATGGTTTCATCCTTCAAGTCATTATAGATCTTTTCTTGATAATCAATGTAATTCTTCAACTCACTAGAAGCTTCCATTTCTGCTTTTAGTGCATCTTGGTGTTTTGAGAGTAATTCTTCGATTTCTTCCTTCTGTTGCCTCTCATTCCTAACTTGACTCTCATATTTATCTACCATTTCTTTCAGTTGTTTCTTTAAATCTTCAAAACTCCTTTTTTATGTTCTTCTCAGAGCTTGCTGATTTTGTCCACAATTGCTTCCACATATAGGCTTCTTCAATAGCTGCATTCCTTTCTTGCCTTCGCACATCTAACTCTTCATTTGCGCCTCTTAAACAATCTTGTATGTCAACTTTATTTCCTTTTTCAATTTTCAACCTCTTGTTGCTTCTTTCGATAAACTGACTTTTACATGTGTTTTCTGATCGTAAATTCTCATTCTCTTGGGTGACTTTTACTAACTTCGCTTGTAGCTCTTTTTTCTCTCTTCAGATTTGAGCAATGATGCTTTGAGTTCTTCTATCTCTTCATTTGCAACAAGGATAGGTTCAGACATTTCCTGATCATTTGAAGGTGTATTGTGGAAAGACAGCTTGATTTCTTGGACTCTTTTCTTTACCCATTGTTGATAGGGTTCTTTTGTGCTGCAACTTCTACATTCGAGTATTTTTCCTTTTCTAATGATCAACTCCCAAGCTCGACTTATCCTTCTCAACATTGGTGGGTCTACTATACCCGTATTGTGCAAAACAAAAGCCTCCAATGACTTATCATCTGGTTTATCCAACATGGGGTAGCCGAGTTGTCTTCAGAGCTACCATTGAATTGTAATTAATACATATTTCGTTCCCATGAGAGGTACATTTGGAAAATCTTTCGCATCGGCATATTACCTCTTCCACCCCTTGTTCTCTATAGTACCATGAAATTGTATCTCCAGTAAGATTAGCTATACTTTGAGCCCATTCACGATTACTCTTAACCCCAACATGATACCCTTTTCTTGAACATGTGAGACACAAATCAAGTATATAACATTGGAACACAACACAAAATTGTTCCCCCTTCTTCTCGTGTCGCATATGCAGAGAGTAGTATACATCAGCAAGAATCGCAGGAACTGGATTTTGTTTATGTTTGTTTAAAAGCTAAGAAGACATTGATGGCAGCAAAATCTACAAAATTATCAAAGTTGGGAATATAAACAATACCATAGATAATGAGAGCCAAAATATCTATAAAATCACTCCATTCTTTTTTAACGGCTAAATCCTGGCACTTTTGCTCTAGATATTTTCTAGAAAAAACATGAATAAGCTCTTTTTCCTCTTTTGTACTTGCCAACTCTCTTATGTCGATTTTCAACACTTCAGAAATTGCATCCAAACTCGGTGGTTGCCTAGTATATCGATAAGGATTTCCTTTCTCTAAGGAGTAACCAAATATTCGCTCAAATTCCTCTAATGCCGGGGCCAACTGAAAGTCTTGGAAGGTGAAACATCTTAAGAGAGGATCATAATACTGAGCCAATGCCGTGAGGTCCCCTGTTTGCACGTTCACTGCCAAGAGATTTAGAATTTTCCCATATTTGTGAAAGAAACTCTCACGATGTATAGTTTTCATTTGATTGCTGATGTCTCTAAACTCTTCAAATCAGGTTGCTTGAACTTTAAAAGTAAAGTTTTTCTTTTTTCCGATCCCATTGTCCACTTAAATAACACGTGACTTAAAGTTTGTATGATTCCCCAAAAATCCTGAAAATTTATGCAAAATACCTATTAATTTATTTTTCCTTAGAAAGAGAGAAAAAAAATGTCATGACATATGAAGAAACTATGAATATATACATTTTGATGAATGTATAGAGTATTTTTTTTGCTTATATGGATATTCTTATGATGAAAGGATCTATTGACTTAAGTATGAAACTCTCACAAGCGGTGACTCTTATGGTCTAAACCTGTTCCTAGAGCCAATTATCCTATTTGGTAGAATATGGTCAACACCAATAGGTAAACTATTTGAAGTGACAATAACTCGATATGATCAAACTCTGCGTGAGATCTTCCATGCTAACCAAACAGGGATGTTACATCCAGAAGGCTACCACTACGCAATCTCGAAACTAAACCTTAAGTTATTGTTCAAACTCGCCGTTTGTATAAGGTTTCACTCTATAAGTGTGTGTCTTAGTAAAAATGTGGTGCTAAATAAGCATAATTCAATAACTCATAATCCTAACCAAAACATATATACATATATAATCAATAAATAACATAAAATAAAAAAATAATCCACTAGCTAAAAGAATATTATAATGTCAACTAAACTTATTAAGAAATAAAAACACATAAAGAAATTGAAAATGAACAAACAAATATAGAAAAAAGTTAAAAAATTATGCACAATTCAATTTATAGGTTGACTCTCAAAAATGTCCTCCAGTGGAGTTCGCCAGCTGTCGCGGCCTAAAATTTTGAAGTTATTCATACGAATTCAATGGAGTCGCCACCAAATTTATTTTAAAAATAGGGAAAATATTGGAAACCCTTAAAAAATGTAAAAATGGTCTTTGAAACCAGATTTTGAGTTCGGGAGTCGATTATGCGTAGGAAGGTATTAGCACCCTACGACATCCGTTAAAATACGGTTACCTTTAATTAATTGTGCAAAATTATATCAACTTAATATATATTATTTTCTTTATTATTAAATATGAATATATAAATGTTTTTTATAAATGTGATTTTTGAGATAAAAGTGTGTAAAAAAAAGTAGAAAAAAAAGAAAGTTTTTTAGTGTGCTTGACAAGAGTGTGATCTTGCTCCTACGTATCTCCCGGTGCGATGGAGAAATCAAAGCTACGTAGTTCTTGGTAGAAAATGTGGATGTGTTGATTGCTTTTAAATAAATTTGTTTGTTATTTTAAAAAAGTTAATTTTGATGACGAACATAACGAAAACTTGCTTGATTTGAATAATTATTTTTAAAAAATATGAATTTTAAGACGATCGAATTGTACAACTCGTGTCTCAAAACTCAAGGAGTAAAAAAGATGTCACATCTAATTTAATCCTCTTAAGAATATTTTATTTTATTTTTAAATTAAGTTTCAAAACCAACAAATACTTAATTTGTGTCTCTTAACAACTCCAAGATTAAAAAACACATATAATTAACTAAAAATTTAAAAAAAAAGTCGATTTTAGATCTATTTAATTTATAAAAATAAATTTTAGAGTTATCAAAATATATAATTGTATTACGTAACCTCTTATGATAAAATACGTTATTTTTAGTTAACTTTTAAATAATTTTACTTTATATTTGGTTATGAATTAAATTTATTAATTTATTTTGAATATGAGATTTAGAACCACCAAGTTGTCACCATTTGTGTTCTAATAACTCAAAGATTAAAAAAGATGTACAATCAATTAATCACTTTAAAAATATTTTTTATAATAATATTAAAAAAATATAAAATTTAAAAAAAAAAACTTCAAATTAAACATAAATGGAAGTATATTAATTTATTAAATTTTCGAAGAAAAGGAAAAATAAATGAAATAACAAGATTTAATTAAAATAAAAGTTTAAGCCATCATTTCAAAACAACTTATGTAGTAATAAAGCAAAGCAGCT
>PGTU02000001.1:6385642-6594616 GCA_002896215.2 Cicer echinospermum
AATTCTAACCTCCATTCGAGAAGATGGATGAAAGGAACACCTTTACATACTAGTAAAACAAGATGCAATTTGTAAAAGTATTAGCAATTTTAGTTTTTAAAAAAAAAGTTATAGTAATCTTAAAAAGAAAAAATTAACATACATCTAATAATAAATCTTACATTCATTACTTAATCATTAAAAAAACCACGAAAGAACGCTAGTATTAAGAACGATATATTCATAAAGAATTCGCCAAGATTTACAAATAAGACAATGAAATACATCAAAACTAAACAGAGTTATTGAAGAAAAAACTAAATGTTAAACCACACATAATTGGTCTTTTCTTGGCCAATCGAATAATATCTTTTAAATTCACTTGGTTGTATGTTCTGTGTGTGAGACTCGCTTTTTGTGACAAACTCTTGCATCTATTTTTCTTCTATTCTTCATTGTTGTGCAAAATCATTAAGAAAAACATAAGCGCCTTCATTCAAAAATTATCATTAACAAAGATGTCATGATCTAATTTTAATGTTTTTCTTTGAGATAAAATCTTTGGATAAACACTCTTGAACAAAGATTCTTGTGTGACGTGAGAACATAAAAACCACAACGTTGATACAAAGTGATGATCCATGTTAGTTAGGTTTTACGCATTATTATTTGTAACTCAAGTTTAGGAGAAGGAGGAAAGGTTTTCTAAATTGTTGAATAAGTTTCCAATAGGTTTGTGTTAATATATATGGGGACAATGGGGAACCGATGGTTAAAGATTAATTAGAAAACTTAAGTTAATTTAAGGAATAGAAATCATATCTTTTATGGAAAATTGTTAGGTTAACGGTTGTAAATCTATCTAAAATCATATTCTTGTTAGGTTATCTTCTTCAAATCATATCTTTTTTTTTTCTTTTCTTTTGTTTGGAGAATAAAATTATATCTTTCTCAATTTATATTACATTATAAAATTAAAATAAAAAGTATATGTTTATCCAAATATATTATTTTGGATGGGCCAGTTGTTTTTTTTCTGTCTAAACTTTCATTCTATTCTGAAATTGTGAAAGTTGTAATTTGTCAATTAAAATATTTGAGTTTTAAATGATTAATGAAGTTACAGAAAATCAATTTCATTCGAGAGAACTCTGAGTTCGAATTTGACTACAATAATTCTTAGTTAAATATTAGAATACCAAGCCCTATTTCGCCAAGAACACATTATTTTTGGGATGTCACCATGGAATGATTGTGGTTTACGTTTTTTATTTTGTTTTTTGAAATTAGTTTGCCACTTTATCACTATAAAATGTTAAAAAACTCATTATGTGAGCTTATGTAGACAGTTTATTGAATCTTTTAGATGCGATCACTTAAAAGTTAAGGACAAAAAAATGAATATTAAAAAAAAAATGGGACTTAAGTTAAGAATATTTATAAAGATTACAAACAAAACTTTGAAATTCTATAGAAAATTAATAATTTATTTAACACATAATTGTAAAATTATTAAAATTTAGCTAAACATAAATTTGTTTCTCTATATAATTTACGTTATGTTTTAAGTTTAAGTTTGCAGTTTTTCGTCTTTTGGTGATTTGTTTAGTGATTTACGAATTTGGTCTCATATTCTAAAATTTAACAATTTGGACTATCCGTTAAAACACGGATGATGTGATATATTTGAATCGATGTTGGTAAATAATACGACGACATTAAATGATTAATATTCACGTAATTGCAATAAATTTTTTTTAAAACTCAGTTTCTACTTCTAAAGATTATTAATTTTTATATTTAATTAATAACATTTAAATAATTAATATATATCTAAATAGTTCTACATCATAATTTTGTGATAATTCATAACATCAAAAATATGTCAAAATCACTATATTTATGTTAAACTATCTAAAATTTTAAATAAAGAATCAATTCTATTAATAATGAAAAATAAGTACAACTAAACATTTTGTTAAAGCTTTTTATATATAATTTTAAATTTAAACTCGAATTCTATTTTTTTGGAAAGACTTTTTATCTCTTAATCAATATATAATTTAAAATGGAAAATATTACATTCAATATCATCAGAAATGCAATCTTATTTCATTTTAGTTGAATAAAAATATATATAGCTGAAAATACTATCAATAACATTTAATTAAATTCATCACATCTAATCTAAAAAATAAGAAACATTAAACTAACTTTTCTTAGTTATCAAAATAAATTAAATATTACTATTTATCCTTACTTATTATTAGGAATATAGTTGTGTATAATTCAATTATAATTACTAAATTATTATTTTAATAATTCTCATATGTTTGTGCAATTAACAACATCTGAATACTTACATTGGGTTTTCGAAAAGTAAGTTATCTATTGTTATTATTGTCCATATATTGATTGCAGTGTTGACAAGAATGATTAATCATTCATACATAATATCTCTTAATGTTAAATGTAAATTGACATGTTTGATATATTAATGCATTTATCAATCACATAATCTTTATGTGCAATATATTTATATTATTGCTCCCAATAATTGTACTTTATACTTTCTTTTATTCCCTCATTTTTTTAATAGATGCCAAAACGGGAGATAAATATATGATGGATATAAGATAAAAGTAATTAATGAAGAATCTTAAGAATGAACCTCTTGCATATGTTTAGAGGGAGTTTAATTAATGAAGAAGATTAAGAATTAAACTCTTGCATGTGTTATGGAAAGTTTAGTTAGAATGTTAAGAATTAATCTCATGCATACGTTTAGAGAAGTTTAATTACATATCTATGAACATTTTTATATTTTTATTTATTTTTTCTTATATCCATCCATAAAACTTAAGGTTTATTTAAAAGATTTGTAATCATAAAAAAAGATGAGATTGTTGAGGTAAAAATCTATTTATATATGTTTTAATGACAACAAATCTTATGAATTGCATAAGTAAACAAGCTAGAAGCCATTCTAAACAATAATTATTGCATTTTCATGATAGACAAGACACAACATGTGAAACAACAAGAAATTGTAGAAAGTATACATCAACAAAACAAATCTAATTCTTTAATAAATCTTAAAAATCAAATTTAAAATAATTCTAATTAAAATCGAATTAAATATATTGTAATAAAAAAACTATAAGTGAAACACCTTTGCGTACTGGTAAACAAGATGCAATTTGTAAAGTATAGCAATCTTTGTTTTAAAAAACAAGTCTAGTAATCTTTAAAAAAAAAAAATTGAATCCATTAAAAAGCAGCCATCAATGAAAGATGAAAGAATAGTAGTAATAAGAAGAAATACATTCATAAAGAATTGCAGCATTTACAAATAGAGAATGAATATATCAAGATTTACAAGTAACTAATGTGTAAAATAACTAACTAACTTGTAACACTAGTTGCTAATATATTTAACAAAGGTTTCATGATCTAATTTTTGTAATTTTCTTTGAGAGAATAATCTTTGTGTAACACTTTGAACAAAGATTCTTGTGTGATGGAGAACCATAGAAACCACATCCATTGATACAAAATGATGAATCCATGTTGTTAGCAAGGTAGATATATATAATTTGGAAATTTAGAAAGAGAAAGGTGTATGAAGAAATATATCTTGAAATTGTTGGATATATTTCAAAAGGGTTTGGGCTAATATATAAAGGGGATAATTGTTTGACATTAATTAATTAGGTTTAAATATTGCATATGGATCTAACTCATAAAACATATTTTACTCTCTTATTTATACATTTATTTATTTAAATCAAACGAATAATTATCAAAATTATTTTTTTTAACACAATTTAATTACTAAAATATTATTAATATTCAAAATTAATATTTTATAAATAAAATAATTAAAGTAATTAATCTTAAAATACATTAATAACCAAAATTTTCATATTTCAAATAATCTCTATAATAATACTTTTTTTTTCAAATACTCAAATTTATCATCATTAGAGAATAGTCGAAATTATAAAATAAATAAATATAAATCAATACTTTATATTAAACAAATCATAAATATATAAAATCATAAGAGGGTCGATGTGTAATGAAGATTTCAAGAAAAAGAGGAAGAGAAGGAGGAAGATGAAGAGATTGTTGAGGCACTTTTCTTTACACTATTAGTTAATGTATTTTGAGGATTTTTTTCTTCATATGTGGTCAATTATTTCATTTTTCATTTTAGTCGAAGGTGTCGAAAAAAAAATGACGTTTGAATTGTATTTTGAAAATATATTAGTGGCTTAATAAAAAAATATGTACTTTATTAAATAATTCAATTTATAATTATAAAGAGTTTTACTAAGATAAAGTTGAAATCATAAGAGAGCTTAAGGTTAAACAATAGACTATCGTTAATTATAAATAGTTTCACAATAGACTATTGTTACATCTAGTCCTCTCTTTATAGACATATTTTGTCTCAGTGCATTCGATGATTTAATCAACTATTTAAGCAATAGCATACAAATATTATTTATTTTGCCTCTTTTAGACTTTGTGTATTTTAAAGTATTTTTACAATATAAATTAATGAATTGAAAGTTTAATATAAATTTTTGTTTTAACTAATGTTTATACCACGTATAATCATTTTATTTATTTAATCATTTTATTAAATGTTATTTATTTTTTCTCTTCAATGTTTAATACATATTTGTAGTTTATAATACCCTTTAAGGTTTTTGCATAGTCCCAAGTATTTTTGAACTTATTTAATTAATATATTTATTGATGTAATGCAAATGATAGACTGTGATTATGGGATGTCAACAAACTATAATTGGAATGTACATAACTATTATGTAATGTCTATTGTATTCCTAGTTTTTTTTTTCTTCTAAAAATCACAAATTTTAATTTAAGATTACTGTGTGAGTTTTTTTTTGTGTGTTTGTATTTGTGCAAATATTTCAGATAGATTTTTATCAATTGTTTTTGAATTTATTTTATAATCACTATGTTTTTTTAGTTACTTAGTTATATTATAGCACATTATAATATAGTTACTTAGTTACATAATAGTAAATTTTAAGTAACAATGAGTAATATCTTAACTTCAATTGTAGTTAAAATAATTATGTTCCATATCATAAATATATCTCATGATAAATATAACAATGCAATTAAAAGTTCAATAGATATGTACGAAATAGATTCAACAGATATATATATTTTTGTTTGATTTTTTCATTAATGATAATATCTACTATTAATGACAAGATATTTTGTTTTGACCAAAGTTGTTACTCCATAAAACTTTTCTGTTATAAATTAAATCAACCCTATTCCATTATTAAACAATTTCAATTATTTTTAAAAAACGTTATTGTTCTAAAAAAAATAGTGAAGTAACATACATGCTTCCTATCTCATGAATTGAATTTAAATTACAACTTTGACAAATAGAAATATAATTTATTAATTAAAATACAATTTTTTCTGAAATAATTTTAAAATACAACTTTGACAATAGAAGGTCAGTTTAGAAATAAATAAATTCGTGTTGTTGGGCCACTTGAAAGGTATATAATTGATAAAAGATATAAATTCTATTTAATTTTATAACCAAAATAATGATAAAGAATTATTTTAAAATAAAATTGAATAATTATCTAGATTTTATCTTTTATAAATAGTTTCCTAGATTTTCTAAAAAAAATAAAAGTAACAATTCTTAGTTAGTGATAAATATATCATGCAAACTTTTTTTCTTAAACCTTTCACTTTCTCCAAATTTGCTAGTCAATATTTTTCTTGAGATCTGCGGCCTAAAATTTTGAGTTTTCATCGAATTCAATGAATCGCAACTAAAAATTTATTTTAAAACACATTTACTTTAATTAATTGTGAAAAATTATATCAACTTAATATATATTTATTCCTCTTTATTATTGAATATGAATATAAAATGTTTTTATAAATGTGATTTTGAGATAAAAGTGTGTTAAAAAAATAGTAGAACAAAAAAAGAAGTTTGTATTAGTGTGTTTGACAAGAGTGTGATCTTGCTCCTACGATCTCCCGTGCGATGGAGAAATCAAAGTTACGTAGTTCTTGGTAGATCGACATAAATAAAATGACAAACAAGTTTTAAAAGGTAAATAAAAAGAGATAAATTTGTTTTTAAAGGAAACATGGTTATGGTAATTGCAATGCAAACGTATAATGAATAATGTGAAACAAAAGTTGTTGAATATAAAATAAGATTACACATAAGATATGCATGATTAATTCATTAGCATGACCTAAGGTGGTTGTTGAGTTAGGTAAAAAATATGAGTGAAGATGCATAAACTATGTGTGACTATTTGAAATGTAAGATGCATGCAATGAAGTAATTCTCTCTTTTTATTTTTGATTATATTTTTGGTTCCCGATCCTTATGTGACATTCATAAAAGATCATGAATCAATGAAGATAACATCGTCTTTACATAATGATTCTAATATATATTGTGGTAATACACATTCGTCTTTTGAGGCCAATCAAAATTGCAGTTGTTAAAATGTTTAACCCTCATTTTCTTATACACCCAATATCTCGCGTTTCCGTGTATATGATTCAAGAGCGTCAAAGAATAATTTAAGATATTTTTTTTTTATATTTTCATATATTCAGATCCATATTATTATCATAAAAATAACATGTTTTTAAAAACGTTAGAACACAACAACAATGAGACTAAATTTGTTTAGAAAGAGTGTAAGGCACAACATCGACAATGATATTGGAAAATGTACATTCATTGCAATAAAACAAATGAGACAGGGTTTAACAATGTGGTGAGTGTGTTAGCTTAGTTGGAGAGACAACAAACGCTATTCATTCTTGTAATTTAGAACTTCTAAGAATAATAACTGCACCAACTTGAAATGCTTGATTCTTTTGTTATCCCTAACTTTTGCATGGACCGCTTTCCAAGTTTTCAATCCATCGGGATGCTCTAATTTTTGCCTAGGTCGCCTTTTCAGGTTTCCAACCTAGCGATCCCAATTTTCTATCTTTTTTAAGCATAATATTTCTTGACTGCATCTGAGTTTACTGGAAGTGGAAGCTCATCTCCATCCATTTCTGCGAGTATTAGAGCTCCCCAGAGAAAGCTTTTTTCACAACACACGGTCCTTCGTAGTTCGGAGTCCACTTTCCCGAGAATCCTTTTTTATGGGCAATATTTCTTTAACACTAAATCTCCTTCTTGAAACTCTCGAGAACATACTTTTTTCTCGTAGGCTTTTTTGAGTCTTTTCTGATAAAGCTGACCATGACACAAAGCTATCATTCTTTTTTCTTCTGAGATTCAATTGGTCATATCGTGATTGAACCCACTCTGCCTCTTCTAGTTTTGTTTCCGTCAGGACTTTGATCGAGGGAATTTCAACTTCGATGGAAGTACCGCTTCCATTCCATACACCAATGAGAAATGATTGCCCCTGTTGAGGTACGAACAGAGGTTCTATAGCCATGTAATGCAAAGGAAGCATTCATGCCAATCCTTATATGTCTCCACCATCTTTTTGTAGGATCTTCGTTGATATTCTTATTTGCTGCTTCTACATCCCATTCATTTTCGGACGATATGGAGAAGAATTATGTGTGCTGAATTTTGAAACTATCACACAACTCTTTCATCATTTTGTTATTCAGATTAGTTGCGTTATCAGTGATTATCTTATTTGGCAATCCATATCGACAAATCAATTCTCTTTTTGATGAATCTGACAACCACACTTCTCGTCACATTGGCGTAAGAAGCGGCTTCAACCCATTTTGTGAAATAATCAATACCTACTAGGATAAACCGGTGTCCATTTGAAGCCTTAGGCTCGATGAGTCCAATAAACATCCATTCCCCACATTCGAAAAGGACAAGGTGATGTTAAAACATTCAAAGATGTGGGTGGTATATGTATTTATCAGCATAGATTTGACATTTATGACATTTCTTTACATGACTAAAGCAGTCGGATTCCATGGTCAACCAATAGTAGCCAACCCTTAAGATTTTTCTTGCCATTGTGTGCCCATTTGCATGAGTTCCAAAAGAACCTTCGTGAACCTCTTGGATAATTTCTCCGCTTCTGTTTTTCCACACATCTGAGGAGAACCATATCATTATTTCTCTTATAAAGCACATCGCCATTTAAGAAGAAATTCATTGACAATCTCCTTAAAACCCTTTTGTCGTTTTCTGAAATACCCAATGGATATCCTTATTCTTAACATATGATTTGATGTCATAAAACTGCGGTTATTTGCCATCAGGACTCTTCTTCTATTGATAAGCAATATGCAGGTTTTTCTCTTTGTTGATTTTTTATGACCAGCACGTCCGATTAGTGCTTACTTTGAAACATTGACGACAAAGTGGCCAAGGCATCAGCTAATTGGTTTTCTTCTCGAGGGATGTGGTGAAAAGTGACTTCTCGAAGTGTTCTGTCAATTCTTTGATATGAGTGTGAATACGAAATCAATTTGGAATCTCGCGTGGGTTCCCACTCTCCTTTCGTCTGATGGATGACCAACAATGAGTCTCCATATACCTCAAGAAATTTTACAATTTGATGTTGATAGCTGCTTCAATGCCCATGTAACACATGCTTCATATTCTGCAATTATTGTTTGTACAATCAAAACACAACCTAGCCGTAAATGGAGTGAACTGGTTCTCTGGAGAAATCAAAATGCTCCAGTTCCATGCCCTAACGCATTAGGAGGCACCAATCAAACACCAAACTCCATTTTTCTTTATCAATGATTCAATCTCTTCAAATAAAGTCATTATGTCTTCATCGGGGAATTCACACCGCATTGATGATAATCTTGCTACCGGTTGGTGGCTAAGTACTTTGCTAGTGCGCTTCCTCTGATAGAATTTTTGTGTAACATATACCAAATCGTATCTAATAACAACATCTGCCAACGGGCGATCTATCCAGTAAGAGCAGGTTTCTCAGAAGACTGTACTTATGGGTCCATTTTGACACCAACCAGTTGTATGACATAACATGTATTGCCTCAACCGACGAGCAGCTCTTGCCAATGCGCAACATGTTCGTTCAAGCAGTGAATATCTGTGTTTTCACAACTGCGTGAACTTTTTGCTCAAATAATAAATAGCATGTTCTTTCGACAAGATTCTCATGTTGCCCCAATTACACAGCCCATTGCTGTCAAGTACTTGTAAGTACGTATAATAAGTGGTTCCAGGAACATGAGGCACTAGGATGGGAGGTTTTGATAAGTACTACTTAAGCTTTTCGAAAGCTTTTTGACAATTCTCATTTCAACCAACCTTTTGGTCTTTGCGCAACAATTTGAAAATCGATTCGCATGTAGCGGTGAGATGCGATATAAACCTCACAATGTAATTCAATCTGCCCAAAAAGCCACGAACTTCTTTTTTTCGTGCATGGAGCCGGCATTTCTTGTATTGCTCTTACTTTATCTGGGTCCACCTCTATCCCTTTTTGACTAACGATAAACCCAAGTAACTTGCCTGATCTTACACCAAATGTGCATTTAGCAAGGTTTAAACGGAGTTTGAACTTCCATAGTCACTCAAATAACTTTTGAAGGTTAACAACATGGTCTTCTTCTGTTCGAGATTTTGCGATCATATCATCCACGTAAACCTCTATTCCTTATGCATCATGTCATGAAACAAGGTTACCATTGCTCTTTGATAGGTTGCCCCGACATTCTTCAATCCAAATGGCATCACTTTATAGCAGAAAGTCCCCCATTGTGTGATGAATGTAGTTTTCTCCATATCTTCGGGAGCCATCTTGATTTGATTGTACCATGAGAAACCATCAATGAAGGAGAAAAGAGAGTATTGAGCAGTGCTATCCACCAGGACATCAATATGAGGTAGAGGAAAATCATCTTTAGGAATAGCTTTATTTAAATCCCGATAATCAACGCACATTCGAACCTTTCCATCTTTCTTTGGAACTGGTACAATATTAGCCATCCATTGAGGATATTTTGCTACTGCTAAGAAACCAGCATCAAATTGCTTCTTGACCTCTTCTCTAATTTTAAGTGACATATCAGGTCTCATCCTTCTCAACTTTTGTTTAATTGGAGTGTACTCAGGCTTGAGTGGTAGCTTGTGTTCAACTATGTTAGTATTTAGCCCAGACATATCTTGATATGACCATGCAAAGACATCCACATAATCAAATAAAAGTTTAACCAACTTTTCTCGTTCACTTTCTTTCATAGACATACCAATTTTAACTTCTTTTTTATCGTGTTCATTCCCTAAGTTGATCACCTCAAAAGGTTCTTGATAGGGTTGGATTATCTTAGCTTCCTGTTCAATTAAGCTTTCTAGTTTTGGGGGAGGCTCACAATCGCCTTCACAATCCTCATCAGCGTGATTATTTAGACGTTCAAAATTACAAGAAAGGGTTCTAGCGCTGCTATTTTCAACATATTCATTTTCGACTCTGCATTGTTTAAATTAAGAAAAAAGAAAAAAAAATGAATAAGGATTGCCAAAACAAAGAAAAAAGAGAAAAACAAAACCAATTGGTGAATTCAAAAATGCATTTATTGATAATAAGTACGGAATTGAAATACATATGCCCTAATAAGTTATCCTTATAGCCTTGGGCAGAGCAAAAGGAGTTAAAAATACATAATTACTTTGAACACGAATTAACAAACACGGGAAACTCGATGATCTTCCAATTGTTGAGATTGGTGTTTGGAGGACAAGGGTACACTAGCTTGAGGGTATCATCATCACCATGATCCTCTTCCACAACAACCACCTGATCAGCATATATTATTCCGGCGCTTTGAAAATTTTGGCGAATGTCACAAATAGGAATCTTCTGTGAATTCGGTATCCAGTTTTCCCAACGAGTCACCTTGTTTTCTCTTTTTTCCTTCGCAACCTTTTCTTCATCAGCTTGAGTAGGTACATATCTCAACCCGTACCTATTGTTCTTTTCTGGTATTTCTATCAACTTCCCTAAATTAACAAAAACTCCTCCTTCTAACATGGATTTGGTAGACTTCAATGATGTGGTAGATAGCTTTGGTTCTTTTAAACGATATTCTTCACCCATGAAGACGACATTGGCAATTTCTAATGCTTGAAAGGAAGTCTTTATGGCTTCCTCCGTGTTTTCAATGTAGCCTGTAGAAGATAAATGACTTACTATCATATCTTTTTCCCCATATATTATTACCAGCTTATTGTTCACTATAAACTTTAGCTTTTGATGGAGGGTGGATGTCACTGCTCCAGCAGCATGAATCCATGGTCTCCCTAAAAAACAACTGTACGCCGGTTTAATATCCATCACTTGGAAGGTTATCCCAAAGATATGGGGTCCGATTTGAATTGGCAGGTCAATCTCACCAACAACTTATCTTCTAGATCCATCAAACGCTTTCACCACTAAAGCACTAGGCTTCAAACAGGCTCCCTCAACAAATGGTTTTGACAGTGTTGATTTAGGCATGACATTTAATGATGAACCATTATCTACTAGCACTCGTGCAAGAATATGATTGTGACACCTCACAGAGATGTGCAGTGCTTTATTGTGCTCTGTCACTTCAGCTGGTAATTCATTATCGCTAAAACTCAAGCAACTACTAGCAGTGATGTTACCGACAACTCCATCAAACTGATCGATAGTGATATCGTGAGTAACGTGGGCTTCATTTAAAACTTTCATCAGTGCTCTTCTATGTGCTTCAGAGTTTAATAACAAGGAGAGAACTGATATCTTGGAAGGGGTTTGATTTAGTTGATCCACCACCTTATATTCACTTTGCATGATAAACTTCAAAAATTCATTAGCCTCTTCTTCAGACACCGTCTTTTTGCTGGTCTCTTGTCCTTTTATGGAATGATACATATCTTCTTTCCCTTTTTCTCCATGAACCTCCTTTTTCCTAAGTTGTTCAGGAGTGTATACTCGACCACTCCGAGCCATTCCACCAATCCTTGAGATGTTAGTGACATCAGTTCCTTTAGGTTCACAACCATCACTTGGTTGATGATCTGCCAAGTGAGATGTGACTTCGTATTTCCACGGTACTGCCTTGGTATTTCCATAAGGAAAAGGGATTGGTGTTTGGACAATTATTGCATTTGGCTTGCTAGGAGTTGACTTAAGATTCTCTTTTCTGTAAAGAATTTCCAATGGTTTTGGGAAAGATATATTATTTTCCACACACGACCCCATGGTGAACACATGACCATCTATTGCGTATTGGTTTATCCCATCTTCAATGAAATTCACAGAGGCATTCCCGTGGCCTGGAAAAGGGTTGCTCCCTATGTTGGGATTGTCCTCCTTGAAGGTAAGCCATTTTGCATTAATCAATTCTTGCACTTTAGATTTTAGGGCTTGACAATCTTCAATGGAATGCCCAACGGCTCCTGCATGATATTCATATTTGGCATTTGGATTATACCATTTTGGAAATGGTGGTTCAAGAGGTTTCATTGGTGTTAAGACTACCATTGAATTTTGAAGTAAATGGGGCAACAATTGGCTATACGTGATGGGAGTTGGATCAAAATGAGTTATCATTTTTTCTCGATTGAAAGGTGGTCTGTAGTGATTTGAGATTGGGTATTGATTTTGTGGGGAAAATGTGGTAGGTGGTGGTTGATAAAAAGGTGGTCTTGAAGGGTGATATTGAGGGTATGAAGCTTGTGTGGTTGCGGCCACATATGGATAAGGGATGTAAGGAGTTTGTGGTATCGGGGGCTGGAAATTTGGGGGTCAATACGAATTGATGGGTGGAAAATAGGAGACTCTGGGGTTTACCATTACAACGTTAGCGTCTCCTTCTTTCTTTTTTGTGAATGTCGTCTGGGGTCGTTTCACGCTAGTTGCTGCACATAAGATCTTGCCACTCCTCATCCCACTTTTTATCCTTTCTCCTATCATGACAAGGTCAGAAAAGTTTGATGACATACTCCCAATCATCTTTTCATAAAAAGGCGACTTGAGAGTATCCATAAACATACCAACCATTTCTCTTTCAGATAATGGGGGTTCTACTTGTGAGGCCATTTCCCTCCACCGTTGTGCGTATTCTTTGAAAGCTTCGTTGTCCTTTTTCAATGAATTTTGCAATTGCATCCTATCAGGGGCCATGTCAACGTTGTACCTGTATTGCTTCAAAAAGGCATCAGCTAGGTCCTTCCATGAACGAATTTGATTTTGCTCAAGATGCATATACCAACTTAACGATGCCCCACTCAAACTGTCTTGGAAAAAGTGAATGAGAAGTTTATCTTTATGAGCATGAGATGCCATTTTTCTGCAATACATAGTTAGATGATTTTTAGGACATGTGTTGCCCTTGTATTTTTCAAAGTCAAGAACCTTGAATTTAGGATGGATAGTCACATTAGGAACCAAACACATATCGAAAGCTTCAAGGCCATAAACGTTATACCCCTCGATAGCTTTTATTCGCTCTTCCAAGATGTGGAATTTTTCCTTTGATTGTGTATCATCCCCAATGTGAGGTTGATGCCAATTTCCATTAGTATCGAAATGGGGTACTTGGGGTGCAATATATGGAATATTTTCTGAGGGTTGAGTGTTTTGGGGTGGCATATAGCCCAGAGGAGATGGAATTTGTGATTGGTTTGGGTTTTGGGGGTTGACGACTAAATGTGGAGTATAACCGGGTGGAAGACCATACATAGGAAATTGCATAGTTGTTGTATGAGGTTGCTGGGTAGTCGGGGTAAAGTCTGGTGGGTGAGAAGGAGTGGTTTGGTGTTCTTCATTTGCAGTTGGAGGATTCTCATTTGTATTCCCCTTCCTTGACAAAGTCTGTATAGCTTCTAAGATTTGATCAACCTTGTCCTTCAATTGATTGAATTCCATTCTCATCACCTCTTGATTTTGCTCAAGTTCTTCCATGATCTTCGAGTTTGCACGAGTCCGATAAGGGTGTCGGGGAAACAACTTTATTGATTTTTTCTGTGTTTTTTTAATAAATAAATAAATAAATAAAATTATGACTATGTATTAAACATGAATGGAATGAAAATGCAATTATTATCTTTTTTTTTACATTTGGATGTTGGGGAATCATAAGTCTTGCACGAATTATTAATGAAAGAAGAATATGGGAATCGATAAACAAAATAGCAAATCCTTCATTGATGAGGAAAAAGTACATTGCATTTAAATTAAAAAGCTACATCGACTGTGGTATTTCAATCATCTTTTTCAAGAGGACAACCAATCTTCTCCTCCAATTCTTCTACTAAATGTTTGCAATGTTCGACAATCTTGTAGACTTTGATTGGAGTGTTGAGTGGATGCATTACTGCATCAATCTCTCTTAGATGTTTTGGAATTTTTATGATTGCCTGATTAGCTAGCATTGCCAATTTCGAAAAGCAATCTTTCCAATGCTTGCCTTTATCTTCCAACTCTTTATAAATCTCTTGGTTCTTCAATTGCCCAAGCAACACCATGAAACGCTCCTCCCAGTATATGGTTTCATCCTTCAAGTCATTATAGATATTTTCTTGATAATCAATGTAATTCTTCAACTCACTAGAAGCTTCCATTTCTGCTTTCAGTGCATCTTGGTGTTTTGAGAGTAATTCTTTGATTTCTTCCTTCTGTTGCCTCTCATTCCTTACTTGACTCTCATATTTATCTACCATTTCTTTCAGTTGTTTCTTTAAATCTTCAAACTCCTTTTTTATGTTCTTCTCAGAGCTTGTTGATTTTGTCCACAATTGCTTCCACATATAGGCTTCTTCAATAGTTGCATTCCTTTTTTGCCTTCGCACATCTAACTCTTCATTTGTGCCTCTTAAAAAATCTTGTATGTCAAGTTTATTTCCTTTTTCGATTTTCAACCTCTTGTTTCTTCTTTCGACAAACTGACTTTTACATGTGTTTTCTGATCTTAAATTCTCATTCTCCTGGGTGACTTTTTCTAACTTCGCTTGTAGCTCTTTTTTCTCCTCTTCAGATTTGAGCAATGATGCTTTGAGTTCTTCTATCTCTTCATTTGCAACAAGGATAGGTTCAGGCATTTCCTGATCATTTGAAGGTGTACTGTGGAAAGGCAGCTTGATTTCTTGGACTCTTTTCTTTACCCATTGTTGATAGGGTTCTTTTGTACTGCAACTTCTACATCCGAGTATTTTTATTTTTCTAATGATCAACTCCCAAGCTCGACTTATCCTTCTCAACATTGGTGGGTCTACTATACCCGTATTGTGCAAAACAAAAGCCTCCAATGACTTATCGTCTGGTTTATCCAACATGGGGTAACCGAGTTGTCTCAGAGCTACCATTGAATTGTAATTAATACATCCCTTCGTTCCCATGAGAGATAAATTTGGAAAATCTCTGCATCGGCATATTACCTCTTCCACCCCTTGTTCTCTATAGTACCATGAAATTGTATCCCCAGTAAGGCTAGCTATACTCTGAGCCCATTCCCGATTACTCTTAACCCCAACATGATACCCTTTCTTGAACATGTGAGACACAAACCAAGTATATAACACTGGAACACAACACAAAATTGTTCCCCCCTTCTTCTCATGTCGCATGTGTAGAGAGTAGTATACATCAGCTAGAATCGCGGGAACTGGGTTTTGTTTATGTTTGTTAAAAGCTAAGAATACATTTATGGCAGCAATATCTACAAAGTTATCAAGGTTTTGGAATATAACAATACCGTAGATAATGAGGGCCAAAACATCTATAAAAGTACTCCATTCTTTTTTATCGGCTAAATCTTGGCACTTTTGCTCTAGATATTTTCTTGAAAACCCATGAATAGCCCCTTTTTCCTCTTTTGTACTTGCCAACTCTCTTATGTCGATTTTCAACACCTCAGAAATTGCATCCAAACTCGGTGGTTGCCCAGTATATCGATAAGGATTTCCTTTCTCTAAGGAGTAACCCAATATTCGCTCAAATTCCTCTAATGCCGGGGCCAACTGAAAGTCTTGGAAGGTGAAACATCTTAAGAGAGGATCATAATACTGAGCCAATGCCGTGAGGTCCCCTGTTTGCACATTCACTGCCAAGAGATTTAGAATTTTCCCATATTTGTGAAAGAAACTCTCACGTTGTATAGTTTTTCATTTGATTGCTGATGTCTCTTAAACTCTTCAAATCAGGTTGATTGAACTTTAAAAGTAAAGTTTTTCTTTTTTCCGATCCCATTGTCCACTTAAATAACACGTGACTTAAAGTTTGTATGATTCCCCAAAAATCCTGAAAATTTATGCAAAATGCTATTATGTTTTATTTTTTCCTTAGAAAGAGAGAAAAAAAATGTCATGAGATATGAATGAAACTAATATATATATAAAGTCTTGAATATATGAGATAATTTTTGGTTTTTATGGATATTCTTACAATGAAAGGATCTATTGGCTTATGTAGTGAAACTCTCACAAGGGAGGCTCTATGGTTCTAAACACGGTTCCTAGAGCGAATAATCCTATTTTAGAATATTGGCAACAACAATAGGTAAACTATTTGAAGTGACAATAACCTCGATAGGATCAAACTCTAGGCGAGATCTTCATGTTAACCAAACAGGATGTACATCCAGAAGGCTACCACTACGCAATCTCGAAACTAAACTTAAGTTTTGTTCAAACTCGGGTAGAAGGTTTCACTCATAAGTGTGTGTCTTAGTAAAAGTGTAGGTGCTAAATAAGCATAATTCAATAACTCCATAATACTAACAAAACATATATACATATAATAAATAAATAACATAAAATAAAAAATATATCCACTAGCCTAAAAGAATATTATAATGTCAACTAATACTTATTAAGAAATAAAAACACATAAAGAAAATGAAAATGAAAAACAAACAAATATAGAAAAAGTTAAAAAATTATGCACAATTAATTTTTAGGTTTGACTCTCGAAATATCCCCAGTGGAATCGCCAGCTGTCGCGGCCTAAAATTTTGAGTTTTCATCGAATTCAATGGAGTCGCCACCAAAATTTATTTTAAAATAGGGAAAATATTGGAAAACCCTTAAAAATGTGAAAATGGTCTTTGAAACCAAATTTTGAGTTAGGGAGTCGATTATGCGTAGGGAAGGTATTAGCAATTAGCACCCTACGACATCCGTTAAAACACGGTTACCTTTAATTAATTGTGGAAAATTATATCAACTTAAATATATATTTATTCCTCTTTATTATTAAATATGAATATAAAATGTTTATATAAATGTGATTTTTGAGATAAAAGTGTGGGTAAAAAAATAGTAGAACAAAAAAGAAAGTTTTTATTAGTGTGCTTGACAAGAATGTGATCTTGCTCCTACGTATCTCCGGGTGCGATGGAGAAATCAAAGCTACGTAGTTCTTGGTAGAAAATGTGGATGTGTTGATTGCTTTTAAATAAATTGTATTTTGTTATTTAAAAGAAGTTAATTTTGACGAACATAACGAAAAACTTGCTTGATTTGAATAATTATTTTTAAAAAATATGAATTTTAAGACGATCGAATTGTACAACTCGTGTCTCAAAACTCAATGAGTAAAAAGATGTCACATCTAATTTAATCCTCTTAAGATATTTTATTTTATTTTTATATTAAGTTTCAAAACCAACAAATAGCTTAATTTGTGTCTTAACAACTCCAAGATTAAAAAACACATATAATTAACTAAATTTAAAAAAAAAAAGTCGATTTTAGATCTATTTATTTATAAAAATAAATTTTAGAGTTATCAAAATATATAAATTGTATTACGTAACTCTATGATTAAAAGACGTTATTTTTAGTTAACTTTTAATAATTTTTACTTATTAATTTAGTTATAATTTTAATTTATTAATTTATTTGTGAATATGAGATTTAGAACCACCAAGTTGTCACAATTTGTGTTCTAATAACTCAAAGATTAAAAAGATGTCACATCTAATTAATCACTTTAAAATAATTTTTTATATAATTATTTAAGAAAATATAAATTTAAAAAAAAAAACTTCAAATTAAAACATAAATGGAAGTAATATTTAATTTATTTATTTTGGAAGAAAAGGAAAAATAAATGAATAAACAAGATTTAATAAAATAAAAGTTTAGCCATCATTTCAAAAACAACTCATGTAGTAATAAAGCAAGGCAGCTACCAGACATTACAGTGACCTAAGTAATTAAATTTTAAGCGTATCACGTTCTGCACAGTGCAGCATCAGCAAATCATTTAAAGCAAGATTTCAATCAAATCCTAAACCACACGATGTCAACTCAAGGTTTATTAAAATACTAAACAAGGCAAGTAGAGCAAGATTTCAGTACATCTTCTTATAATAAAATTTCAAATGAAAAACTCAAGATTCAGTTTCAAGAAAAATCACATTTTTAATACAAATTTGATACAATGATGGCAGTAAAAGATAGAGAGTAGAGCAAACAAACATGAAAGTGATGCGAGCTTTGCAGTAAAACGGTAATGACTTCTATTTAACTCTGTTTCTCGTTTTCTATATATTTTTTCTAAGTTTCTCTATTTTGACGGTTTCTTGTGAAAAAATAAAACTCTCTTCCCTAAAACTGATTTTTTTACCTTAATTTGTAGACTACAATGTTGGATATATGTGTCTATGAGATAAACTGATGTCTGGATTTTAGATCGTTTTGGAAGAAATATTGGAACTGCAGAGATGAAAAATAATAACCCTATTAAAGTTCATGTTTGTGCAAGAAGTATTTGAACCGGTTTATTTCGGATATTTTGAGGTGCTTCAAAGCACTAAAATGGAAGAAATCTCTGGTGCTTTACATTAGACAGGAAATATTCTTGCATTATAGAAAATTTAGAAACAGCAAACGTGTAAACAAAACTTTTCTGATTTAAGTTGGTTTGTTTTTTTAATTTAATTTTTTTTAAATGTAATGAGAATATTTATGTAAATATAAATTCAAAATAATGACTTTAGATTTATAATAATACTTATAAATTATTTATTAAATGTATTATTGCTTATTTATTTTTTAAATTACTTTTGATTAACCAGACAAAATTGGAGTACTACAAGATCAATACTAAGTAAAACAACATGGTTCTAACAATTTGTTCCAACAATGAATGTGGTTCCCACGATGCTGCTGGTATCATGAATATTTGTGGATAGTGTTTTAGAGAATGGTTCGACGACAATAGCACTAAATCAAAAATGGAAAGTCAAGTTTTGGAGAGTCCCATGATTACACCATTTTGTTCAAATATTAATGGTTGTGGTTCTTATGATGCGGCTGGTATCAAAAATGTTTGTGGAAAATGTTTCAAAGAATGGTTCGACAACACCACTAAATCAAAAATTGAAAGTGAGAGTGACATATTTGATTTATGCACTAGTATTGATTCTATGACTCTCACCAATTCTACCCTCATGAACAAGACAAATAGGAGCGAGAATAGTAACAACAAAAATTAGACTAATAGAGTTTTTTAATGTAATTTGGGGATTTTTTTTTTTGTTAATATTGAAGGAAATGTGTTATAAGGATGAATAGATAGATATTATTGTCTGTTTTCTATTTTGTCTTAATAAAAAATTTGATTAATTTTTTGTATTCTCTTTGAATTTTTTCTTCAATATTATTAGTCTTTTTTATTGTGAATATATGATGTGATGTGATCATCTTTATAGATAAAAATTGACGGTAAAATATGAGGCGGACAGCATCAAAATGATAGGGGTTGCTAATATTATTTATAGATAAAATTGACAACAAAATAGAATCCACTTGGTTACAAAGTACGGTGGGTTGCTAATTTATTTGCACGACATATTGTGATGGAAAATAGGAGGGAACTATTATCTAAAATTTCGGGTGTTACTCGAAACGGAATCGCCACTAAATTTTATGTTAAAATAGAGAAAACATTAAAAAATTCTTATAAATAGTAAAATTATATTTGAAATTAAATTTTAGGTTCAGGAGTCCAAATATTTTAACATTCTACAACGTCAGTTAAAAAAACAATTATCTATAACTAATTGTGTAAATATTTAAAATATTTATTTTCCCATATTAGTTGAATGTGAATATAATTTTTTATAAATATAATACTAAGATAAAAGAGTATTAAAAATAGAAAGAGAAAATAAATAGTTTTGTTTTAATATTGTGCTTCACTAGACTGGGATCTTCTTCCTACGTATATTCGAGTGCAAATGATAAATCAAAGATAGGTAGTTCTTAAATAGAAAATGTAGATGTGTAATTGTTTTAAACAAAGTGTGTTTTGTTGTTAATAAAAAAAATTGTTTTGATGAAAGAAAATGAGTTTGTTTGATTTGAAAAATTATTCTAAAATGCGAGTTTTAAGATTATGAAATTGTACAATTTTATTTTAAAAATTTAAATAATAAAAAGATGTCTCATCTGATTAATTCAGTAGTTTTATTATTTAAATTAAAAAAAGGAATAAATTGTGTAAAAACATAATGAATAAACAATATAAAAATAGTATTTAAGAATAAAATGTATAAAAGTAAATCTATGTAACTTAAAAAAAATTACAAACTAAATATCATCCAATTTTAAATGTTTTGTGTGACTTTTAAGATAGTTAAGAGAAGATCAAATAATTTCCTAGAAAACAAAAGATAAGATCAATTAATAATAAAATAAAAATATCAAATAATAACATAACTAAATCAGATAAGTTACTTCCTATAATCATAACTAAATATTGATACTTTAACTTCCTATCTCTTAATAATTCAACAATATTCATACAATGCATGATAAATCTAATATTTGAATTGAGCAAGATTTCAGGAACCATAATCAAACCCTACACACTTGGATCAAATTGCTTGGAACACAAGAAATCAACAAAAGTTGAATTCTGAACATATAAATCGATTGGGAAATCGATTTCATAACAAGGGTGTAAGGAAATCTTAAGTGTTTGTGAATGTGCAATCGATTAGGCAATCGATTAGATTAATTAAAAATGAAAAATGCACAAGTCAGTAGCCTCTGATTTGGAGGAAATCGATTGGCAAATCGATTGAACATTTCACAAATCAAACCTGATGGTAACACATCGATTGGTAAATCGATTGAATGAGTCACAGTGGCACTCCAGTGCTGAGGGAATCGATTGGCAAATCGATTGACAAAGTATCATTTGAAAAATGACCTCACCTGTGACAAATACAATCGATTGGACAATCAATTGTTAACACTTTTAATTTTGATAAAGTTTGGTTGCAATCGATTGGGAAATCGATTGAACTAAACACCAGGTAAAAACTTTTCAGGAACATGCCACCAAATCGATTGGCAAATCGATTGATATCAAATAGCTGAGTCACTGTTTTGAAGTAAATCGATTGGCAAATCGATTGATATTAAAACTGAGTCACTGTTTTTGAACCACATCGATTACCAAATCGATTGACATCAAAAACCTGAGCCACTGTTTTGAAAACAATCGATTGGCAAATCGATTGAAATAAACTTGTTGAAAACACAGTGAACTCTAAATCGTTTGGCAAATCGATTGAGTAATCGATAATCGCAAATAGTTTTATTAAAACAGTTTCCCAGAAATCGATTAGGCAATCGATGTATGCAAGTCTGGACATGTTTTACTGAAAAGTGTTGTTTTAAAGAATCGATTGGTAAATCGATTAGCTTGTATAGTTTCAAGATTAAAGAAAACCAAGACTCGCGAAATCGATTGGCAAATCGATTAAGCATATGTTTTAACTTTAATAAATCGATTGAGGAATCGATTTAGTAGTTGGTTTTTCAGAAACTATATAAGATGTCTTTCAATCTTTATTCTCATAACTTTTACATAACATTTTCATAACTTTCATAATTTCTCACAACGCTCTTAGCTGTTCATAACAACAAACTAACAACTCCATAATTGTGATTACAGATCTCAATACAGTTTGTTGACAATCTAAGAGAAATGATAATGTGCTCAAGAACAATCCATGAATATCCAGATTTGTGAAGAGCAACATTCATAAAGATTGAAGACCCTTTTGTTTTACAATCTTTTATTCTTTCTGTAATAAATCTTTGAACGAAATAGAACGCAAGAAAAGCCAGCTCGAAACTGGTGGCTACTTTCTTGGTTGAGAGGGCTCAACAAGAAAGAGTCGCACTTTGATTCTGTGATAGGCTGCTGAGTGTCTTCAAGGATCAGAGGGTATTCAATAGGAAAGACATAATTAGAGATATAGATAGGTTTCAGGGAGGAAACTGGACAATCTTGTAATTGATTCTTTCTATTGAAGGAGAAGAAAATCTGAAATCCGATTGGATTTTCAGGACTGGACGTAGGTTGTTGTGGAACAACCGAACCAGGATAAATCTCTGTGTCTTCTTCTCTAACTCTCTCTCTTTAATTTTCTATATTGCTAACTTTGCATGCCTCAAAATTTAATTTCCGCTGTGCGCTTGATACTGATTAATTTGGTAACGAAAACTGATATATTTTCTTTATTGCGAGGTCACTGATACCAACAATTGGTATCAGAGCTAACTTCTTGAGAGGTAAAACTTATAAGAAGATGGCCTCAACTGACGTTCTGGGAGAAGGCGCTTCGTTAGCACGACCACCAGCTTTCAACGGTACAGCCTACATGTACTGGAAGCAAAGAATGCTCATATTTCTGGAAGCAAGTGGCATAGATATCCTTGATGCTGTTGAAAACGGTCCGTACATTCCCAAGATTGCAGGAACTGACAACTCAATGATTATCAAGCCTAGAGCCGACTGGTCAGATGATGACAAGAAGAAGGTTGGTTTCAATGCGAAGGCGAAGAACATAATCACATCAGCCCTATGTGCAGAAGAGTTCTTTAGAGTATCCAATTGCAAATCAGCAAAAGAGATGTGGGACATTCTCCAAGAAACTCACGAAGGTACTACTGATGTTAAGAGAGCTCGTGTGAATACGCTCATGCACGAATATGAATTATTTAGCATGAAGAAAGAAGAGTCAATCAGCGATTTGCAAACCAGATTCACACACATAGTCAACAACCTGCATGCCCTAGGAAAAGATGTGGATAATGAACAGCAGATTGGAAAGATTATGAGATGTTTAACCAGAGAATGGCAGCCAAAGATAACAGCCATAGCTGAGTCTAGAGATCTTGCAAAGATGACGACAGCAACACTATTTGGAAAGTTAAGGGAACATGAAATGGAATTACAACGACTGGATGAATCAGAAGAAAGTAGGAAAAAGAAAGGTTTGTCTCTGAGGGTTCAAGCAAATCAATCAAAAGTTGAATCCGATAGCTGCTCAAATGAATCCAGTAGTGACAATGAAGAACCAGAAATCGGACTGCTTGTCAAGAAATTTAAGAAATTTCTGAAGAAGAAAGATAACAAATTCAGAAAACCATCCAGCTCCAAGACTAGCGACAACAAGCAAATTACATGTTATGAATGTGGGAAGACTGGTCACATAAAGTCAGAATGCTACAAATTGCAGAACAAAAATAAAGCTGCAAAATCAAAAGGCAAAGAACCAGTCACCAAAACAAAGAAGGCGTATATTGCCTGGAACGATAATGATGAATCCTCTGCCTCTTCGGATGAAGAAGAAGCCAATATGTGTCTCATGGCAAATTCAGATTCAGAATCGGAAAAAGAGGTTAGTTCACAATTTAATCCAACATATGATGAACTTCAAGAAGCTTTCAATGAATTGCATGATGATTATGTGAACTCCATAAAACAATTGTTAAACACAAAGAAAATGCTTGAACAAATGAATGTTGAGCATAAAAAAATTGAAAATTTATGTGAACAATTGAAAAAGGATTCACAAGAAAAATCTGCAAAGTGCATTGAACTTGAACATACGGTTGCATCATTAAAATCTGATTTGTTAAAGTTTGCTAATAGTAAAGATAAACTGAATGTCATACTTAGCAATCAAAGACATGTTCATGAAAAATCTGGTTTAGGATATACACCAAACATGCATGTTAAAAGGAATAAAAATAAATATGGTATTGGTTATATGCAAACCAGAAGTGTCAAACATGGTCAAAAATCTGCCATTGCTAAGAATATGTATGATATCTTTACTAAACCAAATCACCATTCATCCTTTAAAGGCAAGTGTCATTTCTGTTGCAGAAATGGACATTTTGTGTCAAATTGCAAGTTTAAAAAATTAGCCAATAAGGGATGGAAGCAAATTTGGACTGCAAAGAAATCTGTGTTTGACACTAACCAAACAGGACCCAATTTAGATTGGGGACCTAAAACAAAATTCTGATTTTGTTTTGCAGGTGTGCTTGACATCCACTAAGCACTCATGGTATTTGGATAGCGGATGTTCGAAGCACATGACAGGGGACAAATCCAAATTTCTGTCCTTGACATTAAAGGAAGGAGGTTTTGTCAAATATGGAGACAACAATAGAGGAAAAATTATTGGAATTGGTGATATAGGCAATGAGTCAACAACAGTGATTAAGAATGTATTATACGTTGAAGGACTCAAGCATAACTTGCTAAGCATAAGTCAGCTATGTGACAAAGGTTTCCAAGTAAGTTTTTCATCACAATCTTGCATTATTGAGCATAAAGATGACAAAAACATAAAGCTGATTGGTGACAGAATTAACAACATCTATATGTTGGATTTCAATTCTGTACCAAGTGCTGTATGTTGCTTGTTATCAAATCAAGATGAAACATGGTTGTGGCATAACGCATTGCTCATATTCATATTAATCACTTGAATAAGCTTGTTAGCAAACAGCTAGTAATAGGACTCCCCAATAGGAAGTTTTCTAAGGATAGGTTGTGTGATTCATGTGAGAAGAGTAAACTGGTTAAGACTCCGTTTCCCTCTATAGATTTGGTTAGAACAAATAGAGTTTTACAACTAGTTCACATGGACCTTTTCGGACCTGCCCAAGTTAAGAGTTTAGGTGGAAACCTATATGGATATGTGCTGGTTGATGATTATTCTAGATTCACATGGACTTACTTTTTAGCTCATAAAAGTGATACATTTTCTGTTTTCAAAAAGTTTGCTGCTTTAGTACAAAATGAGAATGATTTGAAAATTATTTCAATAAAAAGTGATCATGGAGGTGAATTCCAAAATGATCTTTTTCAAAATTATTGTGAATCAAATGGAATCAACCACATGTATTCAGCCCCTAGGACACCACAGCAGAATGGGGTAGTGGAGAGGAAAAATAGATCCCTAGAAGAGTTAGCTAGGACCATGCTTAAAGACTCCAACCTACCTAAGTACTTTTGGGCAGATGCAATTAGTACAGCCACTCATATTGTGAATAGAGTACTGATTAGACCCCTTCTTAAGAAAACACCCTATGAGCTTTACAAGGGTAGAAAACCAAACCTGTCTTACTTTAGAATTTTTGGTTGTAAGTGCTTTGTTTTGAACAATGGCAAGGAACACCTAGGAAAGTTTGACCCTAAGGCAGATGAAGGAATCTTTCTAGGATACTCCCAAACTAGTAAAGCCTATAGAATCTACAACAAAAGAACAAAAACCATAGAAGAGTCAGTTCATGTAAAGTTTGATGAATCTTTTACAGAAAACTTGAACAAAACTCCTTCTAAGGTTAATGATATTTTGGATGATGTTGTAGAATCTGAACCCCTAGAACAACCTATAGCTGATCCTCCAACTAGTGCAGACCCTATAGAACCTATAGAAACCAGTGAGTTACCTAAGGAATGGAGATTCAATAGAAACCACCCCTTAGACAACATCATAGGTGACATCTCTAGAGGTGTGTCAACTAGAGGAAACCTTAGAGAGTTCTGTAACCTCACAGCCTTTGTGTCTCAGATTGAACCTAAGAACATTAAGGAAGCCCTTTTAGATAGTGAGTGGATACTTGCTATGCAAGAGGAGTTAAACCAGTTTGAGAGGAACAAAGTGTGGAACTTGGTACCTAGGCCAGAGGGTAAGCATGTTATAGGAACTAGGTGGGTGTTCAGAAATAAGTTAGATGAGAATGGTGTGATAACTAGGAATAAGGCCAGATTAGTTGCAAAGGGTTATAGTCAAGAGGAGGGAATAGACTTTGATGAGACCTATGCCCCTGTAGCTAGACTAGAAGCCATAAGGATTTTGTTGGCCTATGCATGTATCATGGACTTCAATCTATATCAAATGGATGTGAAGAGTGCATTTCTTAATGGAGACCTACAAGAGGAAGTTTTTGTGAGCCAAACACCAGGTTTTGAAAATCCAGATTTTCCTAACCATGTGTATAAACTCTCAAAGGCCCTCTATGGGTTGAAACAAGCTCCAAGAGCTTGGTATGAGAAACTCAGCACTTTCCTCATTCAACAAAATTTTTCTAGAGGAAATGTTGATAAGACACTCTTTACAAAAACTATTGAAAATGACATCTTGCTGGTCCAAATTTATGTTGATGACATTATATTTGGATCAACAAATGACAAGCTTTGCAAAGAATTTGAAAACTTAATGAAAGGTAAATTTGAAATGTCAATGATGGGTGAACTATCATATTTCTTGGGATTTCAAATTAACCAAACCAAGCAAGGCATTTTCATTAGTCAATCCAAATATTGTTCTGATTTATTAAAGAAATTTAACTTTGATAAGCTTAAGTCCATTGATACACCCATGAGTCAAGGAAATTTCTTAGACCGAGATGAGTTAGGTAAGCCTGTAGATGTAACCAGATTTCGTGGTATGATTGGATCTCTGCTCTACCTTACAGCAAGCCGACCCGATATTATGTTCAGCGTTTGCATGTGTGCACGGTATCAATCGAATCCGAAGGAATCTCACCTCACTGCAGTAAAGAGAATTTTCAGATACTTAGTAGGTACTAAGAATCTTGGTTTGTGGTATCCAAAAGGTTCAACATGTACTTTGGTTGGGTATTCAGACTCAGATTTTGCTGGTTGTAAACTTGACAGAAAGAGCACTTCAGGTACATGTCATCTACTTGGTAATTCTCTAGTGTCCTGGTTTAGTAAGAAGCAAACAAGTATTGCTTTGTCTACTGCAGAAGCCGAATACATAGCAGCTGGGAGCTGTTGTGCCCAAATCTTGTGGATGAAACAGCACCTAATGGACTTCGGTGTTGATTTGGGAACTGTGCCGATCATGTGTGACAACACCAGTGCTATCAGCATAACAAAGAACCCAGTAATGCATTCAAGGACAAAACATATTGAGGTAAGGCATCACTTCATAAGAGATCATTTTCAGAATGGAGTCATCAAACTTGAATATGTGAATACTACAGAACAACTAGCAGATATCTTCACGAAAGCATTACCAAAAGAAAGCTTTTTGAACATAAGGATGAAACTAGGGATCATTGATCCTAGTGAGATATAAGTTTGTTTGTGATTTTGGTATTTATCAGTGAAGTTTTCCAGATTAATCGAGTTGGAAATCGATTACTTGATGAAAACTGTTTATAAAATCGATTTGGAAATCGATTTGGTTAGCCCAGAGTTCAGATTTTTGGAAAATATTGTGTAAAAATCCCGAGCATCGATTTGGAAATCGATTGATTCAGTGTTCAGTTTTTTTGACATATGGGACAATCGATTTGGACATCGATTTAGTAAAACGGAAAATCGATTTGGGAATCGATTAGGAATATGACCGTTGCGAATTTTTAACTAGCCGTTGGACTTCATAATTACGAAATCGATTAGGGATTCGGTGTAACGGTAACCCAATCGATTTGGCAATCGATTGACAAGGGTTAAAGTATAAAAAGGTAAATGACCAAATCGATTTCTTCATCCCAGTTTTCCAGATTTTCCAGAAAGTTTCAGTTTTTCACTCTATCTGCTTCATTGCTCTGCATATTCATCAGTTTAATCATTCTATCTACCTACATTCAATCAATTATTTTGTGATCATGGCTCGTGTAAAGCAAACTCAGGCACACACACCCTCACCTTCTTCATCTTCTACTAGTGAAACTCCCTCACCACCTCAAACACTAACCAAAAGAGTTCCGATTCCCACACACAAAATTCTTGCAAAGGACAAAGGAAAGGCTCCAGCTCCTATTCCAGAAAAGACCAAGAAACGAAAGGAACCTCCTACTGAAAAATTGATGGCTGATGCAATGAAAGAGATTGCTCAAAAGAAAAAGAAGCAAGCCATTCCTTCACCCCCTGCAAAGAAGAAAACCATTTCTTCACCGCCTGCTAAGAAGGTCCCTGCACCAACAAAAGAAAAGGAACCTCAATCTTCTATCTCACCTGATTTTGTAAAGAGAAAAATCCATGAAGCTAGGACAATGGATTTTCCCTATTTTGACAGTGTAGAGTTCACTTTTCAGGATCATCTTAGATTCCATGGTCTTCAAAACTTTCTTTCATCTACGCTTGACTGCTATCCTAAGCTGATCAGAGAGTTCTACTCGTCTTTCAAGTTGACAGAAGACGGCTTCACTACTCAGGTTAAAGGGAAGAAGATTACTATGACTTTCGACGACTTCTCTACATTATCAGGTTTGCCTTTCTATGGCAAATCCATTGATGGTAGTTCAGAAGCTGATACTGCTGACCAAGGATGGGAAGAGACTATGGATAGACACACAGCAGTTAAAGACCTGATGATTGATGGGTTTGTTGAATCGGTTTCACTACCCATTGGTCAAATGAAGGTCCAGCATCGTATGTTGATGTACGCTTTGACACGCATGTTAGTGCCCAGATCAGGAAACCACGCAGTAGTTCAAAAGTTGGACATACTACTGCTGTGGGGATTATCAAAGGAATTAAGGATGAGCTGGACTTGGATAGTGCTCAGGCATATGTTGGAAGCTTCGCAGACCAAACTTATGCTACCTTATCCGCAACTGATCACCAAGATTCTCAAACGCTTCAAGGTGTCTTTGGTAAATGAAGAATCTGTCAAGACCACCCTGGTTTTTGGAGAATCAATTGTGAATCAGATGCAATTGAAAAGGGTGCAAGGTATTTGGATGAGATCACAGCCTGCAGCTGAACCGGCACAGCCTCCACCTCCACCTCCGCCTCAACCAGAAACTGTCTCTGCTCCTCCTACTTTTGTTGATAAAATCTTGGAATTCATTGAAGCTCAGATGGCCCATAATGCCAAAGTGTTGGAATTTCAGTCCAGAGTGGAAGCACGTCTAAGGACTATGCAAGCCTCTTTGAACTCCGTTGTTCAAAATGTGGATGAAATTCAGGCACACCTCGGAATCAAGCTCTCATTTGAAGATGTTGCAGACATCGGTCGCCAAGCAGCTGAGGAACCTAACCTAGATCCCTTAGTTAACCCTGAGACTCACGAAGAGGAGACACCTGCTGAGGGTAATACAGCGGTCTCAGCCCCTTCCTTAGATGATAGTGAGCCCCAGCCTAGCTTAGGAGATTAGGTTCTTAGGATCCATGCTGTTTTTGCAATATCTTGCTGTATTCCAGTGATTTTAATTAATGAATATGACAGTTTATTCCTTCTCTATGCATTCATGTGATATGTTCATAACTTGCTTTGATTGTGTTGACAGTTTTTTTTATATACACAAGTTAAATGATTTCAAACCCAATGCCTATGATTCTGATACATAGGGGGAGGAATTATTTTTCTGCCTTTTTGTCTTAAATGACAAAGGGGGAGAACAATTATAACTTGATGAACTGCATGCTTATGCTTATATTGTTTTGATTGTTAATTAATGTATGTTGTATTAATATGATCTGATCTGATATGTTCTGATACATGTTCTACATGCTCTGATCTGATCATAAATAATTTTATGTTAATCTGAAACTGCTCAAGTTACAATTTGGTTGAATTGTCAATTATGCCAAAAAGGGGGAGATTGTTGGATTTTGATCCTTTGATTCCTAATTTTGACATAATTAATAATTCAACAATATTCATACAATGCATGATAAATCTAATATTTGAATTGAGCAAGATTTCAGGAACCATAATCAAACCCTACACACTTGGATCAAATTGCTTGGAACACAAGAAATCAACAAAAGTTGAATTCTGAACATATAAATCGATTGGGAAATCGATTTCATAACAAGGGTGTAAGGAAATCTTAAGTGTTTGTGAATGTGCAATCGATTAGGCAATCGATTAGATTAATTAAAAAATGAAAAATGCACAAGTCAGTAGCCTCTGATTTGGAGGAAATCGATTGGCAAATCGATTGAACATTTCACAAATCAAACCTGATGGTAACACATCGATTGGTAAATCGATTGAATGAGTCACAGTGGCACTCCAGTGCTGAGGGAATCGATTGGCAAATCGATTGATAAAATATCATTTGAAAAATGACCTCACCTGTGACAAATACAATCGATTGGACAATCAATTGATAACTCTTTCATTTTGATAAAGTTTGGTTGCAATCGATTGGCAAATCGATTGAACTAAACACCAGGTAAAAACTTTTCAGGAACATGCCACCAAATCGATTGGCAAATCGATTGATATCAAATAGCTGAGTCACTGTTTTGAAATAAATCGATTGGCAAATCGATTGATATTAAAACTGAGTCATTGTTTTTGAACCACATCGATTACCAAATCGATTGACATCAAAAACTTGAGCCACTGTTTTGAAAACAATCGATTGGCAAATCGATTGAAATAAACTTGTTGAAAACACAGTGAACTCTAAAGTTTGGCAAATCGATTGAGTAATCGATTGAAAATAGTTTTATTAAAACAGTTTCCCAGAAATCGATTAGGCAATCGATGTATGCAAGTCTGGACATGTTTTACTGAAAAGTGTTGTTTTAAAGAATCGATTGGTAAATCGATTAGCTTGTATAGTTTCAAGATTAAAGAAAACCAAGACTCGCGAAATCGATTGGCAAATCGATTAAGCATATGTTTTAACTTTAATAAATCGATTGAGGAATCGATTTAGTAGTTGGTTTTTCAGAAACTATATAAGATGTCTTTCAATCTTTATTCTCATAACTTTTACATAACATTTTCATAACTTTCATAATTTCTCACAACGCTCTTAGCTGTTCATAACAACAAACTAACAACTCCATAATTGTGATTACAGATCTCAATACAGTTTGTTGACAATCTAAGAGAAATGATAATGTGCTCAAGAACAATCCATGAATATCCAGATTTGTGAAGAGCAACATTCATAAAGATTGAAGACCCTTTTGTTTTACAATCTTTTATTCTTTCTGTAATAAATCTTTGAACGAAATAGAACGCAAGAAAAGCCAGCTCGAAACTGGTGGCTACTTTCTTGGTTGAGAGGGCTCAACAAGAAAGAGTCGCACTTTGATTCTGTGATAGGCTGCTGAGTGTCTTCAAGGATCAGAGGGTATTCAATAGGAAAGACATAATTAGAGATAGATAGGTTTCAGGGAGGAAACTGGACAATCTTGTAATTGATTCTTTCTATTGAAGGAGAAGAAAATCTGAAATCCGATTGGATTTTCAGGACTGGACGTAGGTTGTTGTGGAACAACCGAACCAGGATAAATCTCTGTGTCTTCTTCTCTAACTCTCTCTCTTTAATTTTCTATATTGCTAACTTTGCATGCCTCAAAATTTAATTTCCGCTGTGCGCTTGATACTGATTAATTTGGTAACGAAAACTGATATATTTTCTTTATTGCGAGGTCACTGATACCAACAGTATCCATCACTTTGTATCAACGATTGTGGTTTCTATGGTTCTCCATCACACAAGAATCTTTGTTCAAAGTGTTATAAAGATTATTATCTCAAAAAAAAAACATTACCAAAGATCATCAAACATTCGTTAATGATATTTTTGATGAGGCGGATTATATTTTTCGATTTTGAGAACACAAAGAATAAGAAGAAAAATAGGTGCATTCACAAAAAAGCGAGTCCCAACAGAACATACAAGCAAAATGAATTTATAAGAGATTATACGATCGCCGACAAAATACGTGTGTTTGATAAGTTAGAGCATCTCCAACGGTACGTAAATGTGTTTGTCCGCCAGGGTGTATTAACGTAAAATTTAGTTTTTTGTGAGTTCACCGTTGGAGTTGTGTCAAGGTGTCATCACGTCACTGTCAAGAATGAATGGTACTTCAACACGGTTACTTTTTTTTTATAATTAATTTACGTATAATAATAAATATATGGTGGACTCTATCTAATGAACCCCTGAGCTCATCGTTAGAGTAAAAAATGAATAAATTATTTTGATGTGACATGGTGGACCCCATTTAATAAACGCATATTGAGTTCCCTGTTGGAGATACTATAGTATCGCTAGTGTTACTAGTATGCAAAGGTGACCTCTCATCCACTTTTCTCGAATATATCTAATAACTTCAAGATTTCTTTTCTTCATAAACCATCTCATTTTCTAAATAATTCTATTTTATTTTTTAGAATATAAATAAAAATATGATATATATTATATATAATTGATAAAAATATCCTTATAAACAAAATTATATTTATTTTAAAATTTCAGTTAATTTTCATATTTTATAATTTTGAATATTAATCTATTAAATTATATAAAAAGATAAAACTCTCTTTGTGATAAAATCATAATAATTTTTTAAATTAGTTATTAATATTTCCATTTTAAGTTTAGATCAAATTCTATTAAATTATTTTTATATTTATATTTGATTAGATTAACATTTTTTATATTTTAGATTATATTTTATAAATTATTTTTATATTTTTATTTTATTATATTTCAATTTTATATTTTAAATTATATTTTAAAAGGATAATAGAGTAAATTATTATTTTTATCCTATGATGCTCTCAACTCATATGTAGGATATAAATTTCAACAAGAGAGATGTGCTATGATAGAATTATGAATTAACTTATTATCAAATAACGGACTTTAAATTATTCATATCTGGTCTCTTATCATGTCCATTAAACGGGCCAAAGTTTTCTAATTAATATTAACCATCTCAGAATTATTTCCTATATATATTAACCGAAACCCTTTTGAAATATATCCAACAATTTCAAGATATCTTTTCTTCATACACCTTCCTCTCTCTTTCTCTCTCAATTTCCAAATTATCTATATAATCTACCTAGCTTACATGGATTCATCACTTTGTATCAATGGATGTGGTTTCTATGGTTCTCCATCACACAAGAATCTTTGTTCAAAGTGTTATAAAGATTATTATCTCAAAAAAAAAACATTACCAAAGATCATCAAACATTCGTTAATGATATTTTTGATGAGGCGGATTATATTTTTCGATTTTGAGAACACAAAGAATAAGAAGAAAAATAGGTGCATTCACAAAAAAGCGAGTCCCAACAGAACATACAAGCAAAATGAATTTATAAGAGATTATACGATCGCCGACAAAATACGTGTGTTTGATAAGTTAGAGCATCTCCAACGGTACGTAAATGTGTTTGTCCGCCAGGGTGTATTAACGTAAAATTTAGTTTTTTGTGAGTTCACCGTTGGAGTTGTGTCAAGGTGTCATCACGTCACTGTCAAGAATGAATGGTACTTCAACACGGTTACTTTTTTTTTAATAATTAATTTACGTATAATAATAAATATATGGTGGACTCTATCTAATGAACCCCTGAGCTCATCGTTAGAGTAAAAAATGAATAAATTATTTTGATGTGACATGGTGTGACCCCATTTAATAAACGCATATTGAGTTTCCCTGTTGGAGATACTATAGTATCGCTAGTGTTACTAGTATGCAAAGGTGACCTCTCATCCACTTTTCTCGAAATATATCTAATAACTTCAAGATTTCTTTTCTTCATAAACCATCTCATTTTCTAAATAATTCTATTTATTTTTTAGAATATAAATAAAAATATGATATATATTATATATAATTGATAAAAATATCCTTATAAACAAATTATATTTATTTTAAAATTTCAGTTAATTTTCATATTTTATAATTTTGAATATTAATCTATTAAATTATATAAAAAAGATAAAACTCTCTTTGTGATAAAATCATAATAATTTTTTAAATTAGTTATTAATATTTCATTTTTAAGTTTAAGATCAAATTCTATTAATTATTTTTATATTTATATTTGATTAGATTAACATTTTTTATATTTTAGATTATATTTTATAAATTATTTTTATATTTTTATTTTATTATATTTCAATTTTATATTTAAATTATATTTTAAAGGATAATAGAGTAAATTATTATTTTTATCCTATGATGCTCTCAACTCATATGTAGGATATAAATTTCAACAAGAGAGATGTGCTATGATAGAATTATGAATTAACTTATTATCAAATAACGGACTTTAAATTATTCATATCTGGTCTCTTATCATGTCCATTAAACGGGCCAAAGTTTTCTAATTAATATTAACCATCTCAGAATTATTTCCTATATATATTAACCGAAACCCTTTTGAAATATATCCAACAATTTCAAGATATCTTTTCTTCATACACCTTCCTCTCTCTTTCTCTCTCAATTTCCAAATTATCTATATAATCTACCTAGCTTACATGGATTCATCACTTTGTATCAATGGATGTGGTTTCTATGGTTCTCCATCACACAAGAATCTTTGTTCGAAGTGTTACAAAATCACACAAAATATTTGTATCCTTCAAGTATCAATATATTAATTATTATTGTTATTGTTATTACCATATTTTTAATTTGAAAATTAATTAGGATTATTTTAGATTTGATTTTTTAGATTTATTAAAGAATTGGATTTGTTTTGATTTAAAATTTAAATTTTGATTAGATCAATAAATTTGAAATTAGGACCTAATTTGGCTTGATTTTGTTCTGTCATTGTGGAAAACTTTCATTAGAATTTTTTTTAA
Source organism: Cicer echinospermum (assembly GCA_002896215.2). NCBI lineage: Eukaryota > Viridiplantae > Streptophyta > Magnoliopsida > Fabales > Fabaceae > Cicer > Cicer echinospermum. The sequence goes on from PGTU02000001.1 coordinate 6,420,504, forward strand.
GGAATCATAAAGAGTTTAATGCTAATTGAATTATTGAAAATATCAAGTTTTTATTTTTGTAATGGTTGAGAAGTGTAGTGGTCCAATTTTTTTGTCTATTAAAAAATTCAATCATAAATTAAATCTAATAATATTTATTTTGATGCTATAAATCAATCATAAATTGTTTAATGTGTTAAAGAATTATGGTTAAAGTCAAATAATATATAAATTAAATCTAATATATTTATAAAAAAAATTAAAATTAAATTTGAAAAAAATAGAAAAAGGAAAAGTTGAACTAAACTTTGGGATATTTTTTACTCAATAAAAAAATAGACCCCTTATTTATTAGTTTCATGGTTTAATTGATGGGTTTAATGATCATGCATACTAAATTTTTTACACTAATAATCAATATTAACTATTGATTAAATAGTTTTATTATGATGAAAATTACAATTATATGGTGGGATAATAAAATCATTAGTTAACATTACTTAAAATTATTTTATATTGACAATACTAATCTATCGTATTCGACGATGAAGATGAAACTTCGGAGATCTCAATAGATAATTAAACCATGAATCTATCAAAGATTTCAATAACCTTTAGACGTGCGAAATATCCTCTTTCTAAAATTATTTATCCCAATTGGATATGTAAAAAAAGTAATCATTAATCTTATCACCTAAATGAAATAGAATTACTTATTGTTTTTTCTAAAATATATATGTAATCTCAGTAAATTCGTCATGTAAATTTTTTTATTTCAACTTTGACTTTCTAAGTTTAAATTTGTTTTAAAATGGTCTCTAGTGTTAGAGAGTATTATAAAAAGTTGAGGTAATAAACATAGAAGGGAGAAAAAAAAAAAGCAATCTTACATGAATGGAACATATAAAGGGGATTTAATTAAAGCTTGTCTCAGTCTTTGAGTCATAGGTAGTAGCGTTATTTTCCTTTGTCTTTAGATGGTCAATCATTGACTTTATAATTTCTTTGTTTTTAATGTTTTGACCCAGACTATTGACGGCTATTGCAATACTTCTTATGTTATATATGACTTAATCGATTAGTACATATAATTACTTGTTTATTAGATTATAATATTATTTGTCTTAAAAATATTTCAATTATCATCTCTAATTTACTCATAATTTATTATCTTAAAATAGTTAGTCATTAATATTAATTTTTATCTTCTAACTTAATCAGTACACTTAACAATCGCTATTAAGAAATAATTATTCTTATTATTTATTGTGTTGTTATCAAAATACCAACCAAATATTTGTAACTAAAATCTCTTTTGCAGTGACATTATTTTCCAAAAAGCCATAGTGTTAAAACCAAAAACATATACATCATGAAGTGAATTTAAATTGAATCTTTAATAAAACAATTTATTAATTGACAATACAGTTTGGACAAATATAGAACGTTAAAGAGAAATAAATTTTATGTTGGACCCATCTAAAATATACGTAATGGACAAATGATACAATTTTTATTTAATTTATAATAGAAAAAAAAATAAAGATACTATTTCAAAATAAAATTAAATAACGATTTTATTATCTTATAAAAAAAAACATTTCCAAGATTTTCGAAAAAAAAATACATTTTCTAATTAAACATAGTTTGTTATTAGTGATAATCCGTCAATATAAATTCATACAACATATTCAATCAACATTCATCAAACAAATTCAAGCTTCCAACTTATCTTCCTAAACGTTTCCACCTTCTCCAAATTTGCTTATTATGGATCCATCACTTTGTGCTAATGGTTGTGGTTTCTATGGTTCACCATCACACAAGAATCTTTGTTCAAAGTGTTACAAAGATTATCTCAAAGAAAACATTGCCAAATCAGATCATGAAAGATTTGTTATTGAGTCATCATCTTCTGTCATTCACAAAACCCTAATATTGATGATGTTTATAATGAGGTGGCTTCTGTTTTTCTTATGGACTTTGAGCACATGAAGAATAAGATCAAGAAAAATAGGCACAAGAGTTGCAACAAAAAAAGTACCTAGAAGAACATGCAAACAAAGTGGATTTAAAGGAGATTACTCATCAAGTATTGATGGAACACTAGTACTATGGTCAAAATTTGTACTATTGTACTTCTTTTATTGATTATTTGTAATATTTTTTTTCCCTTTACCATGATTTTGTTTCTAGGTTTTCAAGGTGACATTTGTTTGTTTTTTGTCTATTTCTTTTGACTAAGTCATTTTCATTCAAATTTGTACAAAAGTAGATTAATAATATCATCAATCTTTGGCCAAACAAAATATAGGTAGATAGATATTTTTTGTATTATTTTCTTGATAATAATATTTTTTTTTTCTATTCTTTATGAATTCTATCATTACACGTTGTTTCTTTTTTTAATATGATTGTATAATGTGATTATGTTCATTATTCATAAAATTCTATTGAGAAATCGTTTCTTTTTTGTTATTAGTTACTATTCACAAGGCAGACTATTTGGACACACTCGTACACTTGAGAAAAAATTAAAAAAAAAAGAAAAAAATAATTAAATAATATGTATTTTTTAAAATAATTAAATAATATGTATTTTTTATACATTTCTACAAAATGATGTCTCCAAATATTTGTGACCAAGATTTTTTAAATTATTTATAAGATTGGGTTTGTTTTTTGAAATATAATTATTAATTTTCTTTTAAATGGGTGTGGAGGTGAAACATTACCATGTAACTTGCATTAAATGGGGCAATAACGATTAGAGGTCTTTCTTTTGATCTATCAAATCGGGTCTCACGACTTTTTTTATGGAATAAAATTAGTCTTAACTTTAAGATATAATCCACTCATTTTAAATATTTACTTAATTATATACGTTTATTCATCAAAAATGTTTATTATATATAAATATATACATATAAAAATTGGGAAACAAAACGTTGTCCAATTTTAAATATTGTGACTTTTAAGATGGGTAAGATAAGATCTAATAATTTCCTCAAAAATAAAATATATACATCAACTAATAATAAAATAAAAATATCAAATAATAACATCACTAAATCACATAATAACCTATGATTTTTTTTAAAATAAATGTAAATTTAAAAGAAAAAGATAAACTTTTATATAGAGTACACTAAGAAACTAAACACTTACCATAAAACAAGTTAACGTTAAGTTTACTAAATTTACCCGCAATTTTTCCCTATATATAAACACAAATCCTACCAAAATATATCAAATAATTTCAAGATTTTCTTTTTTTTTTTTCGTAAACCTCTCTTTCTCTAAATAATTCTATTTTATTTATTAAATATAAATAAAAATATGATATGTATTATATATAAGTCATAAAAAATATCTTTGTAAAACAAATTATATTTATTTTAAAATTTAAATTATTTTCATATTTTTATAGTTTTGAATACTAATCTATTAAATTAAATAAAAACATAAAAACTATCTTTGTGATAAAATTATAAACATTTTTAAAATTAATTATTAATATTTCATTTTTAAGTTTAAGATCAAATTTTATTAATTATTTTTATATTTATATTGATTAGATTAAAATTTTTATATTTTAGATTATATTTTATTAATTATTTTTTATATTTATATTTTATTATATTTTAATTTTATATTTTAAATTTTATTTTATAAAGATAATTGAGTAAATTATCATTTTATCTTGTCATGCTTTCAACTCATATGTAGGTTAGAAATTTCAACAAAAGAGATAAGATATGATAAAATTATGGATGAACTTATCATCATATACAGAATTCAAACGGGCCCAAGTTTCCTAATTAATGTCAACCAGTTCTCCCCTTTATATATTAACCCAAATCCTTTTGAAATATATACAATTTCAAGAGATATTTTCTTCATACACCTTTCTCTTTCTAAATTTCCAAATTATCATATAATCTACCTTGCTAACAACATGGATTCATCACTTTGTATCAACGGATGTGGTTTCTATGGTTCTCCATCACACAAGAATTTTTGTTCAAAGTGTTACAATGATTATCATCTCAAAGAAAACATTACAAAATTAGATTATGAAACCTTTGTTAATGATATTTTTGATGAGGCCGCTTATGTTTTTTTTAATGATTTTGACAACATGAAGAATAAGAAGATAAATAGATGCAAGAGTTGTCACAAAAAAGCGAGTCCCAACAAGAACATGCAAGCAAAGTGAATTTAAAAGAGACTATTCGGTTGCCAACAAAATATATTACGTGTTTGATAAGTTAGCAACGCTAGTGTTATAAGTTGGTTAGTTATTTTACACAATTAATTAGATAACTCTATGTAAATCTTGATATAATTCATTCTCTATGAATATATTTCTTTCTTATTACTACTATTCTTGTTTACCAGTATGCAAAGGTGTCCTTTGATCCACTTTTTTCGGATGGACGTTATATTAAACTTAATCTGAGATAGATTACATCATAAAACTAACAACCTCCCATAATATATTATTATTTATTACTTGAATCATGCAAAATTTATTATTGAGTCGTCATCTTCTTGTCTATTCCCAAATTGATAACTGATTATTACTCTAATTTCCTCAAAATATTACTCTAATTGTTATATTTTTATTTTATTAATAGTAATAATTAGAGTGTTGCAAAAAATATGTTGTAATTTTGAATTGTCAATCTAGTATGCCATTTGATTATGTGATGTATTTACATTCTAATTTTTGTTTCAAAAAATATTGTTATATTTATTTTTATTAGTATATTGTCAATAATTAGGATTCATTTAGATTTGACTTGTGAAGATTGATTTAAGAATTATTTTTTTATTTAATATAAATTAGGATTGGATCAATTTTGATTTAAAATAGAAATTATGGTAAAATTAACTTATTTGATTAGGTAAAGCAGGATAAAATTGTAAATACAGATTTCAAATAAAGGATAAATTTAGAAGAAAAAAGTAACTAGAAAACTTTGTATCCTTTATGTATAGGTTAATTATTATTGTTATTTTTTTACTATATTTTTAATTTAAAACTTAAATAGGACTATTTTAGATTTTATTTGTTAAGATTGATTAGAGGATTAGTTTTGTTTTGAATTAAAATTTAAACTATTATTGGATTAAGATTGATTAGATTTTATTTGCTAACTTTGATTCTATTGTTGCGGAAATCGGCAACAATACACTTTCTCGTCGGCAAGAGTTTAATATCAAGTTTTTGTCTTTGTAAGTTTAAGGTTGAGTCTTTTGTCTATAGTTTAAAAAAAACTATATTTATTTTTATGTTTTTACAATTTAAATTAAATGATATCTATTTAAAAGAATTTTGATAGACAATTTTATTTAGATCCACTACAACGGTATTGATGTTTAGTGACAAACAATTGTCACTAAAAGTTAAGAAATGTAGGTAAGTATCAAGAATACTTTGAGTGACATCCGGATTTACTGTCAACTTTAAAATGACTTATTACTGCATTTTGAATATTGCGCACTACATGTTTTTGATTTCTACCTACTACGGAGACTGTCACTAAAAACTAGATGAATATAAATAAAGAATTGATCTATTTCTACGGTATTGTCTGTCACTAAATACTAGATAAATATAAATAAAGAATTGATATATTCATACGGTATTGTCTGTCACTAAAGCGTATTATTATTTATTAAATTAAATTTATTTTATCTTCCTACTAATTTTAATTCTAAATTATTAATACCAGTAAATTAAATTTATTTTATCTTCCTACTAATATTTAACTAAGAATTATTGTAGTCAAAATTCGAACTTGAGTTCTCTCGAATGATTGGTTTTAACTGAACTTCATTAATCATTTAAACTCAATTAATTTATTAACTTTATGAAATAGAAATACATTTTTTGACAAATAAAATAGAATTAGATATATCTCACAAATAAAATTTAAAGATAAACCTTATAAAAAGTGATAACTGATTAATTGACAATACAACATTCACAATTTCAGAATAGAATGAAAGTTTAGAAAGAAAAAAAAAACTTATGTTGGGCCTACTCAAAATAATATATTGGATAAACGATATACTTTTTATTTAATATATTGGATAAACGATAAACGATATACTCGAAATAATATATTGGATAAACAAAATAACACGTGTCAATGATATTTTTGATGAGGCGGCTTATGTTTTTCTTCATGATTTTGAGAACACAGAATAAGAAGAAAAATAAGTGCAAGAATTGTCACAAAAAAACGAGTCTCAACAAGAACATATAAGCAAAGTGAATTTAAAAAGAGATTATTCGATTGTCAACAAAATACATTATGTAATTCTATCTTAGTTTTAATGTAATTCATTGTCTATTTGTAAATCTTGCAATTCTTTACCAATATATCGCTTCTTAATACTAGCGTTCTTTGCAAAGATTTATTATTAGATGTATGTTAATTTTTATTTTTATTTTTATTTTAAGATTACTAAACTTTTTTTTAAAACAAAAAATTGCTATACTTTACAAATTGCGTCTTGTTTACTAGTATGTAAAGGTGTCCTTTCATCCACTCTTCTCGAATGGAGGTTAGAATTTACTTTCATTATGGTTAAAATTATGCTTAAGTTATGGCCAAAATTTAATATTGTTATATTTATATTTAATAGGATATTTTTAATTCAAAATTTATCTGAGTTTAATTAATTAGATTTGATTTGTTAAGATTGCTTTAAGAATTTCTTTTATTTAAAATATAAATTAGGATGATTAATATTTGATAATATTGTAAAATTAACTGCAGGATAAAGTTGTAAATGAAAATTTTAATTAAGAAAAGAATCACAAAAAATCATTGTATCCTTAAGGTATCGATATATTAATTATTATTGTTATTGTTATTACCATATTTTTAATTCGAAAATTAATTAGGATTATTTTAAACTTGATTTTTTAGATTGTTAAAGAATTGGATTTGTTTTGATTTAAAATTTAAATTTTGATTAGATCAATAAATTTGAAATTAGGACCTAATTTGGCAATATTTTCATTAGATTTTTTTAAGGAATTTGGTTGAGAAGTGTAGTAGTCCAATTTTTTTTGTCAATTAAAAAATTCAATCATAAATTAAATCTAATAATATTTATTCTGATAATATAAATAAATCATAAATTGTTTGATGTGTTAAACAATTATGGTTAAAGTCAAATAATATATAAATTAAATCTAATAAAATTTTAAAAAATAGATTAATTTAAATTAATTTGAAAAAATAGAAAAAGGAAAAGTTGAATTAAACTTTGGATTTTTTTTTACTCAAATAAAAAAATAGACCCCCTATTTATTAGTTTCATGGTTTAATCTATGGGTTTAATGATTATGCATTCTAAATTTTTTTACACTAATAATAATAAATTTTACCTATTGATTAAATAGTTTTATTATGATGAAAATTACAATTATACGGTGGGATGATAACCAATCACCTGACTCAGTCTATTCGCCAACATTTTTGAGAAAACTTTATACATACATCCCACTAATGAAATAGGTCTAAAATCATATAAGACTTGTGGATTATCTTTTTTGGGAATTAAAACTATAAAGGAGCAATTTGATCCTTTTATCAACCTCCCATTCACATGAAAAATCACCTAGAAATCTCATAAAGTCACCTTTTATGTTCTCCCAAAACTGTTTCACAAACCCAAAATGCACCCCATCTAGACCTGGAGTTTTGTTGTTGTCACAATCCGACACCGCCTGTTTGACTTTCTCTTCACTAAATCCAACTAATAAAGTTTCAGCTTGCATTAGCGAGAGAGAATTAAATTGTAAGTTATCCAAACTCATGTGGATGGAACTGGTGGATTTAAAACGACCTTCAAAATGATTAAACACTGCACTTCTCATTGGCTCCACCCCTACGACACGCACAGTCCCAACCTCAATACTGAGAATCGAATTATGACGCCTTCTATTGGATACCGAACTTTGCCACTCAATACTACAATTCTACCGAGACCAAGAACAAATATTAGCTGACAATTGTCTTGTCTACGCTCTTCAATCTCCACGTCTGATAGAACACATGATTATACTTTAATATCAAACTTATTTATCTCTTCTTTAGCCACCTTTATCTTGTCAAATAGGTTGCTGCAATGTTCCTTATGTCAACTCGTCATGTGATTTTTGATATTTTTCAACTTCTACTTTAGTATAAACCGCCCCCCCCCCCCCGAACCAAACACCGTATAATTATCCCATACCTCCTTAACAAAATCCTTATAATCATCAAATTCCTCCCAACACTTCAACATACGAAAAGGTCTTGGTCCCCAATTATCCCAATCACCACACAAGAATAATGGACAATGATCCAATAAGCCTTTATCCAACGCCCACTGCAAACAATTGGGCCATTGACGACACCAAGTAAAAGCTCTACCATTTAAAGGAAAATCAATAAATTCTGATTCCTCAATAAAATTATTAAAACACAAAATGTCTTCCATTTGGATATACTCAATCCTCCATGTCCTTTCACTTTCCTTCCTAATTGTATTAAAATCTCCACATAACATCAACAACAATCTACATCACTCTCAACCTTCTCGACTATCATATTCCACAGATCTCGCTTCTCAATCCTGTCACAAGGTGCATAAACATTTACCTCACAAATTTTATCTCCAGTATCCTTCCACTCCCCCTTCATAACTATGAATCTAACCATGAATCTAACGAAGAATTCAATAAGCTTTAGATGCGCGAAATATCCTAGTTCTAAAACTATTTATCCCAATTGGATCAGTATGAAAAATAATCTTTAATCTTATCACCTAAATGAAATAGAATTATGTATTCTTTTTTCTTAAATATATATTTAATCTCAATAAGTTAGCGTTTTTATTTTTTATTTATTTATTTATTTTCGTCATGTAAAATTTTTTATTTCAACTTTGACTCTATAAGTTTAAATTTGTTTTAAAATCGTGTCTAGTGTTAGTTAGTATTAAAAAAAAACCTGAGATAATAAACATAGAAGGGAGAAGGAAACAAAAGCAAAGAATAAAAATAAAATAAAAAAAGTGCGAACTTACATGAATGAAACATATAAAAGGGGTCTATTTGAGTCATAGGATCAATATGAGTTCTTTTCTTTTGTCTTCAAATGTTCAATAATTGACTTTATATTTTCTTTGTCTTTAATCCAGACTGTAGATTCTAAGACGTTTATTGCAATACTTCTTATGTTATATTATGACTTACTCTATTAGTACACATAATTACTTGTTTATTAAAATATAATATAATGTGTTAAAAACAGTTAAATTATCATATCTCATTTGCTCATGATTTATGTTATCTTAAAATAGATAGTCGTTAATATTAATTTTTTCTTTTAACTTAATCAGTACGCTTAATTGTTCTTATTATTTATTTTGTTATCATCAAAATATCAACAAAAAACTTGTAAGTAAAACCTCTTTTGCACTAATATTATTTTCCAAAAAGCCATAATGTTAAAACCAAAAACATATACATCATGAATTGAATTTAAATTGAATCTTTAATAAAAGAATTGATTAATTGACAATACAATTTGAACAAATATAGAATGTTTGAAGATAATTAAATTTTATGTTGGGCCCACCTAAAATATATATAATGGACAAAAGATACATTTTTATTTAATTTATAATGGAAAAAATAAAGATACTATTTCAAAATAAAAATTAGATAACGGTAAGTTTTCTAGATTTTCAAGATTTTAAAAAAAAAAAAAAAAGATAGGTTTTCTAATCAAACATGTTTCGTTATTAGATGATAACCCGCCAATATAAATTAACACAATCTATTCCATCAACATTCAAATTTGCTTTCTAAACCTTTCCACTTTCTCCAAATTTGCTTATTTGAGATCAAATTAAATCAAGTGAAACAAGATGGTTCAACCAAATTGTTTAAATAAAGGATGTGGTTCCTATGATGTTCTTGGTATCAAGAATATTTGTGGAAAGTGTTTTAGAGAAAATCTCGAACACAGCACAACAAATTCAAATATTGAAGGTCATGTTTTCAAGAGTCCCATATTTAATATATGCAATAGTATTACTTCTATGACTCTCACCAATTCTACGAAGAAGATGGGCAAAAGTACCAACAACAAAAATTAGATTAATTAATAGGGTCATGGGGATGATTTGTAAGATATGAATATATAGATATCATTGATGTTTTCTTTTTTCTTAAGAAAAAATTACATTTTTATCTTTCTATTTATCTTTATGAGTTTGTTCCTTAATATTATGAATATATGATGTGATGTGATTAACTTTATAATGCATATAGTATTATTGATTCATCGGTTTCTATCCAATCATGATAAATTTAATTATACTAAGTTAAAAAATTATGCTAAATAGTGTTGAAATTGTCCACCCAATTATAGTCTCCCTTTTTCATTAAATCTAATTTTAATTTATGATAAATATCGGTGTGATGATTAAATTTCGAATAATTTGTCAAAATAGTGTTATACGATATCAAAGACAACAAGTTGGGTTATTCCACCGATTCACAAATACAAAGATTTGTTTCCTTTTAGATTAAAAGACAATTGCGCTCTAACAAAATTCTTCACATTGTTGATAACTAAATTAAAAGAGACATACTTTACCTATTTATTTTTATGATTATTAAAAAAAATTAATTAAGTGCAATTAATATTTTAGATTTAATAATTCAAATTTATTAAATTATCTTTTTAAATGTCAAACAGTCAATTGACGACATTAAATATTTTTTTATTAAAAATATTAATATTAAATAATTTAAAAATAAATAATTTTTATTTATATTATTAATCAAGAACACAATAACGGGTTAAATGCTGCAAGAGCACAAGAAACTTTCAACATCATTTTTCAAACAAAAACCTTAATTAAGACAATAGATATATGGATCATCTAGTTTATATTTTCACATTTTGTTAATTTATAGACAATTTAGGACTTTAATTTACACTTGAATTCAACATTCAATTAATGTTAATCCAATCAATGAAACGAGATTAAGTGTTGTTACTAAATTTAATATTGAGAGGGAACATAAACTAGGTATTGGCAATCAAATACAATGTGTGGTCAATAAACTCCAAGTGCAAGCCACACTTAGGGAAGATAAGGGGAATACAAGAGACTACCCTTTTACGAAGTTGTTGGAGAGCCATAATACAATTTTAAAATATTCTCTATAAAAGATAAACTTGTTAGGAGAAATTTTTCAGCTTCCATAGAGGGATCTGAGTGATTTGAGCAGCTTCAAAAAAGGGAGAAACATGTCATCAATGATGGAAATGTTACAAGCATTCTAACTATCCAAAATGGTATCCTTAATTGAATTAATGGAGGTGTTGGGAGGTGTAGGGCTCCAAATTTTGAAGCCATTTTGATAGGACAACCAATTATATGTCCATATAGCATTCCTTTTTAAGAATCCAAGAAGCCTAAAGGATGTTCTGCCAAGTTCATCATAAGAATCATGGTATGTCATGAGCCTCCATCCATGCTTTGCTAATAAGACGTCATTGAAAGTTTGAATTGTGGAATGAATAGTCACAAGAAATAAAATTTTGAATTGTGACCCTTTTAATATTTTGTTTGTTTACATTAATTGATGTTTTACTCAAGATTAAACTTGGTAATCAAAAATTGATTAGTAATTTATTAACTGACTAGAGCGCTCTCGATAGTTTATATGAAGTTAAGAAGTTGAAAATAAAAACAAAAATAATAATGAAGGTGTGCAAATGATTAAAGATAAATGATATAAAAATAACACACAAAAAGTATACTAGTTCACCCAACTCGGGTAGTTCAGTCCTCACAACCGTCAGATTTTCACTATATACTTCCGAACACCTTTTCTCTTGATCACGCCTTGATCAATTACGATCTTCACCTTTCAACCTAGAAATGATTTTTTTCAGTCACCTTTCAACCTAGAAATGATTTTTTCAGTCACCTTTCAACCTAGAAATGATTTTTTCAGTCACCTTTCAACCTAGAAATGATTTTTTCAGTCAGCTTTCAACCTTGAAAGGATTTTCACAGTCATATTTCAATCTAGAAAATATTTTTATAAACAAACTCATCTAACATAAAAGATAGAATTCAATTAATTTCAATGTGTATGATAAAAAGTGTTTGGGATCTAATGATTCTCAACTATTTGTTTGTGATAAATAAAGACAAATTCAGTAAATGATGATCTACAAATATAGTGAAGAAAACTGGAGTTTGTTTGAAGAGTTTTTGACTTGTTCTTACTTAAACAAGTGTTGGTAGAATGCAAATTAAACTTTTGTCTTCATATTTCAATTGAGCTTCAATTTATAGATGATGAGAGGCTTTGAATATCCAGTTTAAACGGGATATAATCGTTAGACACATTATCCAAATGTCATATTTCAATCTAGAAAAGATTTTTATAAACAAACTCAATCTAACATAAAAGATAGAATTCAATTAATTTCAATGTGTATGATAAAAATTGTTTGGGATCTAATGATTCTCAACTATTTTTTTGAGATAAATAAAGACAAATTCAGTAAATGATGATCTACAAATATAGTGAAGAGAAACTGGAGTTTGTTTGAAGAGTTTTTGACCTGTTCTTACTTAAACAAGTGTTGGTAGATTGCAAATTAAACTTTTGCCTTCATATTTCAATTGAGCTTCAATTTATAGATGATGAGAGGCTTTGAATTGTTGGGGTTGATTGCAAGTCCCACATCCTTTAGTGTGGGAGAATAAGGAGAAGGCCAAGGCTATATATTGGGTTTTGGTTATTTGTTTTCAAATGCACCCGTCAGCAATAGCACTTTAAGCTTGTATTTGACTTAGTTTAAATATTTGCTTTGTAAGAGTGTGGTTGTACTGGGGTGTCTGGGGTGTGAGTGAGAGAAGTCTATGTGTTGTAACAATTTTCACATAGTATTAATTCTCTGGTTGCCGGTTTAGGCAGCGGTCGTGGTTTTTTCTCCGGTTTTGGATTTTGCACGTTATATTCTTGTGTTGTGATTGTGTCTTAATTTTTTTAACTTATGCTATTTTTTCCAACAACTGGTATCAAGAGCCAAGGTTCGGAGGTTCGGTAGGATAATTTTTCTTAGTATGCTCTGTGGTTGCAGCTTTGTCTGATCTTCCACATCAGAAAAGAATTATCCTTGGTATTGTTAGGGGAAGGGTGATACTGTGAAAGTGCTGTTTAGGGAGGTTCTGGCTAAGGAAAGACTTGGTATTTAAGCGTGTCTGTTGTGACCCACCTCTCTTTCCTGGGAACTTACCTGGTGCACAGTTTACAGTCTGCGTGCAGTTGCTATGTCTTATTCAAGCGTTATGAAGTTTGACATAGAGAAGTTTGATGGAAGAATCAACTTTGGCTTGTGGAAAGTACAAGTCAAGGATGTGCTTATACAATCAGGATTACACAAGGCGTTGAAAGGAAAGCCTGGGCATGTGAAGAGAAATTGTCCAGGTGGAGCAGTATCTGGAAAAGACTCTGAGACAAGTGCTGGAAAGGTCTCCCTTGTTTGGGGAGATGATGGTGATCTCATCTAGAAGATGAAGTTTGTCCTTATGGTATTTCCGCTATACCATGAAAAAGGACAAGTTATCGCTAGCGGATTCAGAACAACACACGGGCATTGGTTGGCATTGATGCAAGGTGTGTGGTGATTTGTCGATGGCTGAAGAACTTCCTGGAAGCCAACATGGGAGTTGCACCATTAATTTCAGCAAGGTTTCGACATGAGAAAATTCTTGGAATGGTTTAGTTCCAAGTGGAGAAAATTCTTGGGATGGTTTTGTTCCAAGTGAAGTGTACTTTTGATGGTGGAGTATGATTGTCGGTAAGACAATGGAAGCGGAAGCTGTAACTCTTACAATCAAGGTGGAGATTGTTGGGGTTGATTGCAAGTCCCACATCCTTTAGTGTGGGAGAATAAGGAGAAGGCCAAGGCTATATATTGGGTTTTGGTTATTTGTTTTCAAATGCACCCGTCAGCAATAACACTTTAAGCTTGTATTTGACTTAGTTTAAATATTTGCTTTGTAAGAGTGTGGTTGTACTGGGGTGTCTGGGGTGTGAGTGAGAGAAGTCTATGTGTTGTAACAATTTTCACATAGTATTAATTATCTGGTTGCCGGTTTAGACAGCGGTCGTGGTTTTTTCTCCGGTTTTGGAGTTTCCACGTTATATTCTTGTGTTGTGATTGTGTCTTAATTTTTTTAACTTATGCTATTTTTCCCAACATGAATATCTAGTTTAAACGGGATATAATTTTTAGACATATTATCCAAGTGTCATATTTCAATCTAGAAAAGATTTTTATAAACAAACTCAATCTAACATAAAAGATAGAATTCAATTAATTTCAATGTGTATGATAAAAATTATTTGGGATCTAATGATTCACAACTATTTGTTTGAGATAAATAAAGACAAATTCAGTAAATGATGATCTACAAATATAGTGAAGAAAATTGGAGTTTGTTTGAATAGTTTTTGACTTGTTCTTACTTAAACAAATGTTGGTAGATTGCAAATTAAACTTTTGCCTTCATATTTCAATTGAGCTTCAATTTATAGATGATGAGAGGTTTTGAATATCTAGTTTAAACGGGATATAATCGTTAGACACATTATCCAAGTGTCATATCTGTTTTAAAACAATTAAACACATATTTATATTATTATCCAAAATGTTCTTGACAAACCTAGTTCTTAATTTTGGATCTGATGGAAAATGTGAATGAGTGTGAGAATGGGCTGTCACATGTCAGTTTGTACTATTCCAAATCACAACTATGCAAAAATTATTGTAGGATAATGTAAGTATAATGTACTTGCGTCCTTGTCTTCCTTGCTCGCTACTCAGTAATCTGGAAGGTTGTTTGCCTTCTTTAGGCCTTCAACTCGAGTTATGGGTTTGATTACTTTTGGATGTTCCATGTTCGAATTATATTAATCTAGAACATGCTTTTAGTGATCCCAAAATAGATTCATTAGTCTCTTGTCTTTTATTTAAGACAACTAGAATGAATTAGAATGTTCTGCAACCATTTTGTCATCAATTTGGAGATCAATTTATGTATTGTGATGCCATAAACCCCAAAATAATATATAAAATAATTTATATCATATAACTATAAAATTTGCAGTGGATAAATAAAAATATGTTTCCAAGAAAATAAAAAAAATTTATTTTTAACTTAGGATATCATGTTTCTCAAAAATCGAAAGGCTTATTTCCGATAAAACCCTTATTTCCGATATCACCTATCACAGCGGAGTTCCTCAATAGGCTTGTGAGGCCCTACCTATATGATGACAAAATAATATTCCCTTCACAAATTCTTAATACTTATTTTCTCCCCTCGTTGGCCTATGGTACGTACTCCAGTAAGACTGTCATCTCAAACACAAATAGGAATCATAATTATTTCATCAACTATAGAGTTACTTCAATATTCTCATCACAATTTATAACATCACTATCATTAATCACACGTCATCACATAAACTCATCACAATCTTATAAAATCAATCTCATCAATCATATATCACCGCATAGACTTATCACAAATTTATAACATCATTATTATTAATTATACATCATCATAATCACACAAACTTATCAAAATGCATCCCCCTTTTATCATCACATCACCTAAACCTGTCTAATCAAACATATACATAAAATTCATTCGACATCTAATATCACAATAATATCAAATATCACACATTTAACAAAAATAAATCAAATATCACAATAATATCAAATTCCACATATTTAACGAAATTAAATCAAATATCACAATGATATCAAATGTCCAACAATTAACGAAATTAAATCAAATATCACAATAATATTAAATACCACACATTTAAAGAATCAATCAGCACCTTATAAGTATTTCTATTCTATATTTTAATCTCACAATTTCCATTTTGCACATTAATTAATTTATCACTCAAAGGGCTATTGTCGTACGTAGCGAGTCTGAGATGAATTGTTGAGAAATACAGTTTTTCCGTTCATCTCACAATATATTATACTCATAAATTCAAACTCTATCTCACCCATTATCTTATTTCGACGCTTTCCCGCACGAGTACGATTCCACAAGCAAGCAATCTTTGTTCTTTGACTTTTTTTCCTTCAATCGATCTAACTCGACAGTTTATGGGTAAATGTCAAAAATAAATTATGAGAAGATACTCTATAAACTTAATTTCGAAATTCGGTAAGGGACAATTACCATAATTCAGAAAATCAATCAGTGGATAATATAGCCACTTTTCACATGATCATTTTGGCGTTGATTTCACTCAAATCAGACTTACGGTGAATAAGAACAGTACATAATAAGGAATTCCACAAACGGAGAAGTCATATATTTTATAGATAAATTGGGGTTGTTAAAAATCTAGAAAATTGTGTTTAATGGACTAACTAAATAAGTGAAACAACATACTGAAATTTGGACAAAAACGGATAAAATTTTCTGGAAAAATTATGGACCGCTGGTGTCGATTTTGTTGATTCTCTCTCAAATTGGGTACTCTAGCTGCTACAATTCTATCTTGCGGCTCTCTCTTTCAGTCTTTCTCATATTTTCTTTCCTATCCTTTTCAATTAAATTTTTTTTTGGTTTATATTATTTAATTAGGTTTTAATATTGCATATGGATCTTACTCATAAAACATATTTTATTTCTTTATTTATACATTTATTTATTTAAATCAAACGAACAATTACCAAAAAAAAATTAACACAATTTTATTACTAAAATATTACTAATATTTCAAAATTAATATTTTATAAAATAAAGTAATTAATCTTTAAAATACATTAATAACCAAAACTCTCAAATTTCAAATAATCTCTATAACAATACTTATTTTTCCAAATACTCAAATTTACCATCATTAGAGAATAGTCGAAATTATAAAATAAATAAATACAGTATCAACACTTTATATTAATTACTAAATCATAATAAATATATATAAAATCACAATGTCATAACAAATATATAAAAAATAAAGAAAATCAAACACAATATAACTACTATTCCAAGATAATTATTAATAAAAAAAAACTAATAATAGAAAATAGTCATAAACTATTCAAATATAATTGCGTGCATATTTAACATCAGTCAAGGGCACAGAAAAATATTACATTGGGTACACATATATACATGTAAAATCACATAAAATCTTTTTCTCTAAAATATTACACCAAAAATACTATTATTTTTTAAAAATATATCAAATAATAAAATATAATATTTATTATTTATATCGCTCATTTAATCTAATATTTATAAAACTAACACATCATAGAAAACACCTATATAACGAAAATTAATCCCAAAATTTATCGACATATATTATAAAATAATTTTAAATCACATTAATTATTTAAAATCCTATTTAAAAAAAAATAGTTTATTATAAAATTTGAGATGTTACAATTCTCCATTCGTTAAAAAAAATTTGGCCTCGAAATTTGTAGTGAACAATACGTGAACTAATATCTAGCTAACTGCGCACTCGAGGTTCAAAATTAGTCTATAAACATTTTTTAGACTTTCACTACTCATTCAAGCACAATATGTAAAAACCACTTAGCTTAGCATGATAGGCTAGCATGACACAATAAATCAATTAAACACATCCTCTTCAACAACTCAATTATGAAGCAAATAACATGAATAATCAGTATCATTTATATATAAAACTAAGCATGTGAATTTAATCAACAATAATTTATTATAGTCAATTTGATCAAATAACCCATATATAAAATACGCTTTCAACTTCAACTAACTTCTCAAAAAATATTCTACAAGTTTTACTCTTCTTAAAGAATGTTTAAATCCTAACAACAATTACTCTACCGATTTCACATAAGTTAGATAGATAGTGAAAAATTTAAAATATTTCACCTTCAAGAAATACAAATAGAAACGCATATAACAACTCACTAACATGCAGTCACTTAATTTTTTGTTTGAAAAGAAAACTAGTGTGTATAATCATAGTGAAATAAGAAAAATATTTTCACATATAGTTCAAACACACTGAAAGTCTAACTTAATTTCAAAGTGTCACTTTATTTTAAAGTCTTATACTAAAGGTTCATTTATAGAACTCCTAAAATAGTTCTAGGTCCTTATCAAATCAGACAATGTAGAACAAATAAAATACTAACACAATGTACTTATTTATTTAAGCAAGTTATTTAGGAGATCAAACACACTTCATTGAATATTTAATTTAAGTATACACCTTCAACCTAATATTCATACCACATAAACAATTATCAACATTCAACTGCCACATAAGACTCATAATCACTCAAAATTGTATAAGAGATAAACATGCTTTTTTAACTATTTAAAAAATAAAATTAACAAGTATTTCTAACAAATAACACCATGTTATTGTTGTCTCTTTTATCGATGATGAGTGATCGGGGTAGCTAGTTCCTCTTACTCATGTAGTCATCTACTTAGGGTAACTATAAATGTGTCATCCAAATTTAAATATGGATAATTAAGAGTATCTTTAACGTGGTTTGGGAGTGTGAAGCCGACGCCACAACTCTTACTCCTTACTTCAAATTAAAAACACACTTAATTACACATTTCCAATAATTTATTTGTAATTTACAACTAGTTATAACAACAAAAGAAAGCACACTTGCATCAACATGAATCACCAATTAAAATAAAGAAATATAGAATTATTTCACTTTTAAACATTCTCAATTACTCTAAAAACTATTCACAAATTCCCAACACTTAGAACGTCTGGAACACAAACACTTTCACCTTCACCTAATCACATATACATGTACATAAGTAATTGAATAATTGGCATCATGATGTAAAATATTCTCGTAGCAATCCAACACAATTTAATTTTCTAAAATAAGTCAACAATAATTCACACATAAAATATTTTCTTTTATAAAATAAATCAAATTTAATCCCTTCACAAGTTTTTGTTTCTAAAAGTCTATCTATAAAATTTCAACCAACCTTGAATATTCAAGAATTGCTATTGCTAATAATATGAATTTTATACTATTTCAAAATCATGAAGAATGTCCTAAATTGATATCAAAAGTAATATAAAAATATTAATCATTTCGATACAATCATCAACACTTTGAAGTAATTTAAAATTAAAATCCACGCTTTAAAATCAATTTTTATTAATTCGTTTATTTATTTTCCTTCTCTTTCTCAATTAGTAGATATTTTATCATGTGACCCCCCCCACCCCATTTATTTAGTACCATTAAAAATCACTACTTAAAATTTAAAACTCTAATATCAAGTTAAAGTTCATAATATCATAATCAAAATTAGTCAATCAATAATTCAAAAGGAAATATCCCAACACACTCACTGTTCATTATTCACATAAGCCCCTTTAAACCAATATAACAACAAATCTTTTTGATTTTCTTAAAAACAACACCAGTAAAATATGGTGTAAATTTTAAGCTATTTTAAGTAGAATTATTGTTACTTTATAAACAATAAAAATTCAACTCAATTAATTTTTTTAAAATAATCAAGAGTAATTCAAACAAATGTTAGTTTTCATTTTTACAAAATAAGTCAACTCTAACTCCTTCATGTGATTTTTTTTCTTAACTTCTATGTTCTACCACGTCTAATATTCAAGAATTATTATTTTTTATTAATAATATGAATTCCTAATATTTCAAAATTACTACTAACTTTTTGAATTGACTTCGTTAGCAAAATCAAAATTTTTAATAATTATTTAATGATCCCAAAGGCAACGTCTACTTCACAATGTGGTATCATTCTAACTCTGAAATACTTGGTTAGGAGGCTTGATACTATGCCACCATTCCAGTTGACAAACAATTCAAATTGGCCCTGTCCTTATAGATCCCCTCAACTCGACCCGAGACATATATACGCGACAGTCGAGGTAAATGTGTATTGTATGGTAGCTCCCGACATTTAGAGTGCTACCTCTAACTCACTTAGGAATTTCCGAATCGAATAGCTCCAAGGTCTAACAATCTTGCCTTAATTGGCTCAACAATAGACCGCAACGATCAGACTTATTCAGTTGTACTTCCCCGGAATCACTAGGCTTGTCAGACCCTAGCTATACGATTACAAAATAATTTCCACTTCACAAATTCTCAATATTTATTTTCTCTCCTCATTGGCCTATGGTACTCAATTAAGACCGTCATCTCAAACACAAATAGGAATCACAATTATTTCATCAACTATGGAGTTACTTCAATATTCTCATCACAATTTATAACATCACTATCATTAATCACACGTCATCACATAAACTCATCACAATCTTATAACATCAATCTCATCAATCATACATCATCGCATAGACTTATCACAAATTTATAATATCATTACTATTAATTATACATCATCATAATTACATAAACTTATCAAAATACATCCACATTTTATTATCACATCACCTAAAACTGTCTAATCAAACATATACATAAAATTCATTCGATATCCAATATCACAATAATACCAAATATCACACATTTAACGAAAATAAATCAAATATCACAATAATATCAAATTCCACACATTGAACGAAATTAAATGAAATATCACAAAAATATCAAATGTCCAAGATTTAACAAAATTAAATCAAATATCACAATAATATTAAATATCACACATTTAACGAATCAATCAACACCTTATAAGTATTTCTATTCCATATTTTAATCTCATAATTTTTATTTTGCAAATTAATTAATTTTATCACTCCAAGGGCTATTCCCGTACGTAGCGACCCATGGATGAATCGTTAGGAAATACAGTTTTCCCGTTCATCTCACAATATATTATACTCATGAATTCAAACACTCTCTCATCACTTACCTTATTTCGACGCTTTCACACACGAGTACGATTCCACAAGCAAGCAATCTTTGTTCTTTGACTTTTTGTCCTTCAATCGATCTAACTCGACAGTTTATGGGTAAACGTCAAAAATAAATTATGAGAAGATACTCTAAAAAATAAATTTCGAATTTCGGTCATGGAAAATTACCATAATTCAGAAAATCAATCAGTGGATAATATAGTCACTTTTCACACGATCTTTTTGGAGTCGGTTTCACTCAAATCGGACCTACGGAGAAGAAAAACGGTACAAAATAAGGAATTCCACAAACTGAGAATTCGGGTATTTTCTAGAACAATTATGGACCGCCGGTGTCGATTTCAGTTAATTTTTTTTTTTTGGTTTATATTATTTAATTAGGCTTTAATATTGCATATGGGTCTAACTCATAAAACATATTTTACTTCTTTATTTATACATTTATTTATTTAAATAAAACGAACAATTATCAAAACTACTTTTTTAACACAACTTAATTACTAAAATATTACTAATATTTCAAAACTAATATTTAAAATAATCCTTATAATAATACTTATTTTTCCAAATACTCCAATTTACCATCATTAGAGAATAGTCGAAATGATAAAATAAATAAATATAACATCAACACTTTATATTAATTATTAGATCATAATAAATATATATATAAAATCACAATGTCATAACAAGTATATAAAAATAAAGGAAATCAAATACAATATCACTACTATCCCAAGATAATTATTAATAAAAAAATAACTAAAAATAGAAAATAGTAATAAATAATTAAAATATAATTGTGTGCATATTTAACATCAGTCAATCGCACAGAAAAATATTACATTAATTGGATACGCATATATACACGTAAAATCGCATTAAATCTTTTTTTCTAAAATATTACACGAAAATACTATTATTTTTTAAAAATTTATATCAAATAATAAAATATAATATTTATTATTTATATCGCTCATTTAATCTCACTACGCCAGAAATGACATTTAACAGCGCCCATTTTACAGCGCTTTCTAAACACAAGCGCTGTTGTAATTATATTTTAAAAATAACGGAACCTATTACAGCGCTTTTTATGTAAAGCGCTGTAAAACAAGCGCTGTAGTAGGTCATATAACGTTTGCGCATCACGTTATAAGGATTTTACAGCGCTTGTCAAAAAAGCGCTGTAAACGGAAGCGCTTTCGCGAATCAGTTACAGCGCTTTTTTCACAAGCGCTGTAAAACACATGCGCTTTCATTGAATTTAACTACCTATTACAGCGCTTTTTTCACAAGCGCTGTAAAAGACATGCGCTTTCATTGAATTTAACTACTTATTACAACGCTTTTTTCACAAGCGCTGTAAAACACATGCGCTTTCATTGAATTTAACTACCTATTATAGCGCTTTTTTCACAAGCGCTGTAAAATACATCTTTCAAATAATTATATACGTTGGAAACCCTCATATCCTCTACATCTTTCAAATAATTATATACGTTGCGAACCCTAATATCCTCTACGTACTGTGCGGCCATCTACGTTGTCTAAGGTATTTTTTACACATGATCTGTTATGTTTTGTTACATATATATTAAATCTACTAAAAATTGTCAAAAACTCATACCACATGATCTGTTCTGTTTTGAAATTGTCAAAAATTGTCAAAAACTCATACCACATGATCTGTTCTGTTTTGAAATTTTTAGTTGATATTGGTTTCTTTTTGAAACTTGTAGATATGTTTTGAAAGCTTATTATTTTTGTTACTGCATTTATATAGGTGGTATAATATGGATAGGAAATGGATTTCAGCCAATCGATTGTCAAAAGAGTATGAAATTGGAGTGAAGGAGTTTGTTGAGTTTGCAGTGAAGAATGCAAAAGATCCAAATAGAGTAGTTTGTCCTTGTTTAAAATGTTGTTTTGGAAAACGTGTTAGAGAAGATGAATTAGAAGGACATCTAGTATGTAATGGAATTGATCAAAGCTACACATGTTGGATAAGACATGGTGAGAAAAAAAAAGGAAACATTAATTTTGAGAATAGTTCTACATATGCTTCAACTGATTTCGATACAGATACATATGAGCCGGACCGAGTTGATGAGATTGCAAAAGCAGTTGAAGAAGATCTTCGAGATTGTCCTAAAATGTTTGAAAGTTTGTTGAGTGATGCAGAGAAAGAATTATATAATGGTTGTACTAAATTCACAAGACTGTCAGCGATATTAAAGTTGTACAACTTAAAAGCGAGTAATGGATGGTCTGATAAAAGCTTTACGGAATTATTAACACTCATAAAAGATATGTTGCCAGATGATAATGAACTTCCCAGTCGAACCTACGAGGCTAAACGGATTTTGTGTTCTATTGGAATGAGTTACGAAAGGATTCATGCGTGTCCTAACGATTGCATTTTATTCCGAAACGAATATGAACTACTTAAGGCGTGTCCGAACTGCAATGTCTCTCGATATAAGAAGAAAGAATCTACTCCAGCAATCACCTATATAACGAAATCACCTATATAACGAAAATTAATCCCAAAATTTATCAATATATATTATAAAATAATTTTAATATCAAATTAATTATTTAAAATCCTATTTAAAAAAATAGTTTATTATAAAATTTGTGGTGTTACATGTATCATTATGTAGAACATTATGCATGTTTGTTATTGCTCATTAAATGTTAAAAAGTCTGTGTTACATGTATGTCGCCCTTCCAAAAATATATTTATTGTCGATTATTCTTAATAGAACAACCAGAAAATTCTTGTGAATATTCTTTCATCATTCTTTAAACAAATGGCTTAATAGAGGACTTAATCATATTGATTTCTTCTTTAAAGTTGATTCTTGTCATTTTTCTGAACTAATATGAATATTTATGAGTGCAATAAACTTGTTTATCATGAGAATATTATTTCTTAACAATTGAGAATGTTGTCTTCTATATAAGAGGAGAAATATTTTATTGAAGCAATACATCTTGCAATTTCTCTTAGTATTTCACATGTTGTGTCTTGTCCATCAAGTATCACTAAGATACTTTAGTATATGTATGAATGTATCGGACACTTTGTTCATGAAGATGCTATCTTGAAGATGCAATAATCACTATCTTGAGTAGATATTTATGCACATGTTGATGTGAATGACTTATTTCTTGTCCACTTATGCAATTAATGTTCCTTAAATAAAACTCGAGTGCAACACTAGTAGATCATTATTCATAAAACTTAATTATTTATTTCATAAGATTTGTTGTCTTTAAAACATATATCAAAAATGTTTTTACCTCAACAATTCCCCCTTTTAATGATGACAAATATTTTGGATAAATCTTTAAGTTTTATGGATCGATATAATAAAAAAAATGCAAGAGGTAAATTCTTAATATTCTAATTAAACTCCCCCTAAACATATGTAAGATTTTAATTCTTAACACTCAAATTAAACTCCCCCTAAATAAAAATATGCAAAATGTTAATTCTTAACATTCTTCATTAATTACATTTATCCTATATTTATCATATATATTTCTTCCCCTTTAGACATCTATGAAAAAGTTTGGAGAATAAAAGAAAATATGAAGTACAATTGTTGGGAGCAATAATATGAATATATTGCACATATACAAATCATGTTATTGATAAATGCATTAATATAACAAACTTGTCAAATTTGCATTTAACATAAAAAAACATAGCATGTATGTCATTCATAATCATTCTTGTCAACATTACAATCAAGATATTGACAATGATAACAAAAGCAATATATTATAAAAATTAAGGTAACTAATGTTATTAAGGTAACTAAAAGCAATATGTTATTGACAGTGATAGCCTTTTCGCAACAAGTTATTAGATAACTATACAAATTAAGGTAACTAAAAAAAATTAACTATACATTTTTGAAAGTACCTTATAAAAATAATCATATAAATTATTGCATTTCATAGACTTAAAAAAATAACGTAAGTTATATAGAAAAACAAATTTATGTTTTAGCCTTTTTTAAATAATTATATAATTGTGTTAAATAAGTTTTATTTTTTATAAAATTATAAAGTTTTGTTTGAAAGTTTTGTTTGTGCTAATGGTTGTGGTTTCTATGGTTCACCATCACACAAGAATCTTTGTTCAAAGTGTTACAAAGATTATCTCAAAGAAAACATTGTCAAATCAGATCTTGGAAGATTTGTTATTGAGTCATCATCTTCTTGTTATTCACAAAACCCTAATATTGATGATGTTTATAATGAGGTGGCTTCTGTTTTTCTTATGGACTAGCACATGAAGAATAAGATCAAGAAAAATAGGCACAAGAGTTGCAACAAAAAAAAGTACCTAGAAGAACATGCAAACAAAGTGGATTTAAAGGAGATTAGTCATCAAGTATTGATGGAACACTAGTACTATGGTCAAAATTAGTACTACTTGTACTTCTTTTATTGATTATTTCTATTATATTTTTTCATTCAAAAAAAAAAAAATCTTGTTTCCTTTACCATGATTTTATTTCTAGGTTTTCAATGTGACATTTGTTTGTTCTTTTGTCTATTTCTTTGGATTTTCGCTAAGTCCTTCAAGTTAATTTGTTATATTTTTATTTTGTTCTTTTCAAAGTTTTTATCTTTGTAAAAAGGTTGCGAGTCTTTTGTCTATAGTTAAAAAAAGAAACTATAACACTACTCTTATGTTTTTACAATTTAAATTAAATAATATCTCTATTTAAAAGATTTTGATAGACAATTTTATTTAGAGATCAATATATAGTTGTTCACTCTTAAATTATTTTACACTAACGTATAACCACAATCATTCATTTGTGACATCTCAAAAATAAAGTTTTTTTGAATAAACAGGGCTTTGGTAATCTAATGTTTGATTAACAATTATTTTAGTTAAAATTCGAACTCGAGTTCTCCCGAACGATTGGTTTTAACTGAAACTCAGTAACCATTTAAATATTCTAGTCAAAATATTTGTGACCAACAGTTTGAAATTATTTATAAGATGATTTTTTTTTAAATCTAATTATTAATTTTATTTAAATGGGTGTGGAGGTCAAATTTGTGATAGTTCTATGTGGGACACTACTAGCGTTTTACCTGCGGAAATTCATGCAGATTTAAGGTAAGAATCCGCAAAAACACATAATACCTACAAATTTGTTGGCATAACTATTTCCTCATGTAAGACTTTTGTGGATAATTACTTCATGAGGATTTTTGAATTCGTAGGTAATTTACTTGCAGATATTTCCAAAGGAAAAGTAAATATATTTTGCAGTAAACATTTACTAAATTAAGGCATTTTCTTATAACTTTTCATGCAGTACCATTTCTAAGCTTATTTTCACATATAATTTCATACGCAATTTCGTATGAAAATTTTTTGCCTGAAAATCCGCAGTAACTCCCCCATCAAAACTATTTTCAAAGAAAATTCTGTGGGAAATTTGCACATGAGCATTTGTTTAATTTTCTTTTTCATTTTCCTTTTACAAAAGCGATTATTTGTTTATTGGCTCCAACGATTTACCACTCTATCACTAATCAATATGACTGATTTATTATGAATAAAGTGATAAAATATACAACTTATTTGAGTTTTTTACGGACTTTTATAATAACAAGTGTATATTTACATCAATATCTACACAAACTAATTAGTTAATAATGGATACTAAATCAATAAATATTTTGAAGACAAGACTAATTTGCATTTTTAGTTGAATCACATGTCAAATAATCAAATTCCCAATATCTTAAATTTTCAATAATTAAAATAGTGGTTTATAAGTCAAAATAATATAAAAATAGTAAATAATTAAATAAATTTTACAAAAAATAATTATTTAAATTTTAATATAAAATTGGGGATCAACTTTTCTCATGGAATAAAATTAGTCTTAATAAGATATAATTAGCTCATTTTAAATAATTACATAATTATATACATTTATTCATAAAAAATGTTTATTGTATATAATGATACATAGAAAGAATTATATATGTATATATACATATAATAATAAATTCTATAAAAAATAATCGATAAATGTCAAATTTTCATTTAATTTATAATAAAAAAAGAAGATAATATTTAATAATAAAAAGTTGCACTAACTTTATTTTCCAAAAAGCCATAGTACAAAAGTAGATTAATAATATCATCAATCTTTAACACTATGGCTTTTTGGAAAATAAAGTTACTGCAAAAGAGATTTTAGTTACAAGTATTTGGTTGATATTTTGATAACAACATAATAAATAATAAGAATAATTATTTCTTAATAGCGATTGCTAAGTGTACTGATTAAGTTAGAAGATAAAAATTAATATTAATGACTAACTATTTTAAGATAACATAAATTATAAATAAATTAGAGATGATAATTGAAATGTTTTTAACACAAATAATATTATAATCTAATAAACAAGTAATTATGTATACTAATAGATTAAGTCATATATAACATAAGAAGTATTGCAATAAACGTCAATAGTCTTGGTCAAAATATTAAAGACAAAGAAAATATAAAGTCAATGATTGACCATCTGAAGACAAAGAAAAAGAACGCTACAACGATTATCAGCTTAAACCTAAAAACTCCT
Source organism: Cicer echinospermum (assembly GCA_002896215.2). Taxonomy (NCBI): domain Eukaryota; kingdom Viridiplantae; phylum Streptophyta; class Magnoliopsida; order Fabales; family Fabaceae; genus Cicer; species Cicer echinospermum. Next base: position 6,448,120 of record PGTU02000001.1, read on the forward strand.
ATTGGTGTGACACCCTAAACCCCAAAATAATATATATAATAATTTATATCATATTTCTATAAAATTCGCAGCGGATAAATAAAAATATGTTTCCAAGGAAATAAAAACTTTAATTTTTAATTTAGGATATCACGTTTCTCAAAAATCAAAAGGAACACTTTAACTTCTTTACTCCATAGTGCAATCTCGATAAGCTTGAATTAAGTATAATTACTTGATTTAATTCTAAAAACCTACTAGTACTTATATGATTTTCATACAAAAGTCGTTTTAAAATAAATAAGTAAAATACAAATTACAACCCTTATTCCCGGTATCACCTATCAGAGCGGGGTTCCTCCCAAACTTGAACTTCAAGACTTATTAACCTGTAACAACTGCGATTTCGCAAACGCAGGGCCAAGCCAGTCAAACACAAACAACGAAGGAGGTGAGTTTCAAAATCATGTTAATAGTATAATATAAGTAAGAAGAACACGCAACAATCATAATAGACCGTATCATAATCACATTACTATATATCAAAATATTTTACTAAATAGTATCATATTATAACATCAAATTTACTCAAGTAAGATAATCATCTCATTATAATATGCATCAAATCATCTAAGAGTAATTATTATTACTTTTGAAACACATCAATCACCACAAAACAATCACAAGTAAATGCAATGCTATGCATGAGCTTAGACTCTACTTCACAATGTGGTACCATTCTAACTCTGAAGTACTTGGTTAGGAGGCTTGATACTATGCCACCATCCCGGTGGACGGACAATTCAAATTGGCCATGTCCTCATATGTAACACCCCAATTTCTCATTATCTCAATTTAAATAGTATAATGATACAATACTAATTTTTTTATGAGTGTTAATATGTGTTCTAATTCTTAGATGTGTCTGTGTGTTTGCTTTAGTAGTTGATTTAAATTATTAATATTAACCATATTTAACTTACAAAAAATAAATAAAATAAAACAAATAAATATGTATGTAGATATAAATAAAATAAAAACAAGAGGTAGCTCTAATAGAATGGAATAATAATAATAATAATAATAATAATAATAATAATAATAATAATAATAATAATAATAATAATAATAATAATAAATAATATATAATAATAATAACTTAGGTCATTATGTAGTATGTATATATATAGCCTTCCAAAAAGCTGCATCCCAATTTGGAGCCGCAGTCAATCAGGGATTACCGCATAAGGGAGCCGCTTTCCAATTCCATCTGATTTCAATTTCCATTTCCAATTCCATCAATTTCCATTTCCAATTCCAACTTCCATTTCCAATTTCCAATCCCAATTCCGATTTTAATACAAAACCACGTAAGGTATGTTATTCCTCCTCTCATTTTTCTGAGTTTGGGCAGACAATAAATTATTATAATAACAATATATATATATATATATATATATCCTTGCAAATTCAGACAACAAAAAAAAAATGAAGGATTCATAAAATAATTTTAGGCCAGAAATTATCTATTCAAGGAGGGTCTTGTTTTAAATGTTTCAAAAGGAAATGATAGATTTTTAGGAAATACTATGGTTGATTCCTAATTTTACGAATTCTATGTAGTCAGATGTTTGTGGCATTTCCTTCCCTCCCTTTCATAAAATATTTTCATATTTCATGTTGTCGTTCTTACTCTTACGCCTTTTGTACCCTCCGCAGCTTATTATGTGATTCTGTGTTAATTCTTATAATTTTACTTTTATACAAAATTGCAGTAATATTGTACATGTGTTTCTTTTATTTTAATTTTTGTATTTTAATAATAGCTCTGATCTGACTGAAATATGTTAATACTGAGCAGGCATCCGACAATACTTTTACGTCCAAAAAACTTCATTTTAGTTAGTTATAATTAAAGGTTGCCACAATATTAATCAATTTAAGTATAATATAAGTACTATTAGTTTTGTTACAGAGGGCATATTGCTTACCTACTTTTAACATTAGACTATAGATATACACCCTCATTATTTAAATATTTCTATATATTATTTTTAATTAGAAATTGTGTTGGGTTAGCATACTAATTCCTATATTTTGATGATACCTAATATATTTTTGGTTTTAGTACAAATAGTAGATAATTTATTTATTTATTTATTAATTAATTTAATTATTTATTTATTTAGATTATTTATTAATTGATTTATTTAGTTAATTTATTTATATAATTATTTATTTATTTATTTATTTATTTATTTAGATAATTTATTTATTTAGATTATTTATTTAGATTATTATTTATTTATTTTATTATTTAATTATTATTTATTTAGATAATTTATTTATTTAGATTATTTATTTAATTATTTATTTAGATAATTTATTTATTTATTTAGATTATTTATTTATTTAGATCATTCATTTACGTATTTATTTATTTATTTATTCATTATTTATTTTATTATTTACTTATTTATTTATTCATTTATTTATTTATTATTTATTTATTTATTTATTTACTTAGTTATTTGCGTATTTATTAATTATTTTATTATTTATTTATTCATTACTGATTTATTTATTTATTATTTATTTTATTACTTATTTATTCACTTACCTAATTAATTATTTATTATTTATTTTATTATTTAGTTATTTATTCAGTTACGTATTTATTTATTTATTTTATTTATTTATTTACTTATTAAGGTATTTACTTATTTATTTATCTATTTATTTATTTACTTATTTATTTATTACTTATTTGTTCATTACTTATTTATTCATTACTGATTTATTTATTTATTTATTTATCTATTTATTTATTCATTTACTTATTTATTTACTTATTAAGGTATTTACTTATTTATTTATTTATTTATTTACTTATTTATTTATTACTTATTTGTTCATTACTTATTTATTCATTACTGATTTATTTATTTATTTATTTATCTATTTATTTATTCATTTACTTATTTATTTAATTGTTTACTTATTTTATTATTTATTTACTCATCTACTTTATTTACTTATTTATTATTTATTTTATTATTTAATTATCTATTTATTTATTTATTCATTATTTATTTTATTATCTATTTATTCGTTTACTTGTTTATTTATTATTCAATTATTTATTCAATTACTTATTTAATTATTTATTTATTATATATTCATTTAATTATTTACTTATTAACGTATTTACTTATTTATTTCCTTATTTACTTATCCAATTATTATTTCTTTATTCATTTACTTATTTATTTATTTTATTATTCATTCATTTACTTATTCGTTTATTTATTATTTATTTTATTTATTCATTTACTTATTTATCTATTTATTTCTTATTTATTCATTCTTTATTTATTCGTTATTAATTTATTATGTATTTTATTAATTAATTATTCATTTATGTATAGTAAGTAATTCATTTGTATTTTGTGGCTGTGTGGTTATAATTCCCTCGCGGACTATTAGAGACGACGACCGATAAAGAAACGACTCGTTAGCAGATCAGACTCATTGGACGGAATCTTCAGCCGAGGTAAGGGGTGAGATGAGGTTCGATCTTATGAGTATAAAATAACGTGAGATGAACGGGAATGCTGAAATTCCCAAATGTTCATTTGGGGCATTCTACGTACAGTTGAGCCCTATTGAGTAATAATAATTAATTAATAAGATGTGGATGGTAATAGTGAGGACTAAAAATATAATTTAGCAACTTGTAGAATTGTCGTGAATTTATTTATATTAAGATTGCATGTTGTCTGATTTTATAAAATCTTCTGTCGATTGTTAATGTCTGAATGATTTGAACTTGAATGTTTTGTTACTTGATTGAATTTATGATATTACTAGAATGTATCACCGATTGAATTCCTTATTATGTGATTGATGAAATTGGATTGTGTATTGTGAGTGGTGTAAACCAAATATTGTGATTTTATTGTGATTGACTGATAAAGATATATGATGACGAATATCGTGAAGTCAAACTGAAACTTAGTGAGTAGTGATGATCGAGTAAGTCTGAGATATGTGTTGTAGATTTGGAGTTAGGATTGTTTTGTCATCATATAGGGAGGGTCTGACAAACCTAGTGATTCGGGGAAGTACAACTGAATGAGCCTGATCGTGGAGGGCTACAGTCGAACTGTAAGGTAAGACTGATAGACCTTGGGGGTACACCTAGTGGGGAATTCCTAAGTGGATTATTGGGTTATTCCCTAAGGCCGGGAACTACCGTGCAACACAAGAGTACCCCGACTGTCGCGTATATGTGTCTCAGGTTGAGTTGAGGGGATCTATGAGGACTTGGCCATTCATGAATTGTCCGTCCACTCTTGTAGTGGCATAGTATCAGGCCTCCTAACCAAGTACTTCAGAGTAGAATGGTACCAAATGATGAAGTATAGAGTATAGGACATGCATAGCATTTCATTATTTTGATTGTCTTATTATGAATGAATTTGATAAGTCGCTGATATTATACACTTGACTGTTTTGAGATTGTGATAATTTGATTGTTTGCGTGTTCTTCTCGTGTATTTTATACTGTTACATAATTTCGATACTCACCCCTCGTTGTTTGTGTTTGGCGTTTGCGACGGACGCAGACGAGTTGTAAGTTGCAGGTGATGACTAATACCATCAGGAGAGGCGAAAGCCACCATGCCTTGGAGACCTTCATTATTATGCATTGTGTTGATGTTATTTTGAGTATTTTATTTTGGGAATTCCCGCTCTGATAGTGACATCGGGTTGGGACTATATTTGCACTGAATTTAAAACATGAGTATGTGTACTTCAAAAAGAATTCTGTTGTTTGATACTATGATTTCGAATCCATTATGTTTGATGGAAATTTTGGATTTATGTGACATGCTTATGATTATGTGATACTCTTTATCAAAAAAAAAAAAAAATTATTTGGGGTTTAGGGTGTCACATCATAGATCCCTCAACTCAACCCGAGACACATATACGTGACAGTCGAGGTAAACGTGTGTTGCATGGTAGCTCCCGACATTTGGAGTGCTACCTCCAAGTCACTTAGGAATTCCCCACCTGAATACCTCCAAGGTCTAACAATCTTGCCTTAAGGCTCGACAGCAGACCGCCACGATCAGGCTCATTCAGTTGTACTTCCCCGGAATCACTAGGCTTGTCAGGCCCTACCTATATGATGACAAAATAATCTCCACTTCACAAATTCACAATATTTATTTTCTCCCCTCGTTGGTATATGATACTCCTTTAATACCGTCATCTCAGACACAAATTGAAATCACAATATTCTCATCACAATTTATAACATCACTATAATTAATCACACATCATCATCATCATCACATAAACTCATCACAATTTATAGAATTACTATCATCAATCATACAATAACACATATATTCATCACAAATTTATCACATCACCATTATTAATCATACATTATCATCATTATATATAATTATCACAACACATCTATTTTTATTATAACATCATTTAAACTCATCTAATCAAACATATGCATAAAATTAATTCAACAACCAATATCACAATAATATCACACACCACGCATTAAATCAAATATCACAATAATATCAAATGCCACACATTTAAAGAAATTAAATCAAATATCACAATAATATCAAATGCCACACATTCAAACAAATTAAATCAATCAACACCCTACAAATATTTCTATTCTATATTTTAATCTCACAATTTCCATATTTTCACATTAACTAATTTATCCCTCAAAGGGCTACTGCCATACGTAGCGAGCCCCGGATGAATCGTTGGGAAATACGGTTTTCCCGTTCATCTCACAATATATTACACTCATGAATTCAAACGCTCTCTCACCCCTTACCTTAATTTGACGCTTTCACACACGACTACGATTCCACGAGCAAACATCATTTGTTCATTGACTCTTTGTCTTTCAATCGATCTAACTCAACAGTTTATGGGTAAACGTTAAAAATAAATTATGAGAACATCCTTTAAAAACTAAATTCGAAATTCGGTCAAGGAAACTTACCATAAATCAGAAAACAAATCAGTGGGTAAAATAGCAATTTTTCACACGGTCGTTTTGGCGTTGGTTTCACTCAAATCGGACTTACGGTGAAGGAGAACGGTTCAAACTAAGTAATTTAACAAGCGGAGAAGTCGGGGATTTTAGAGAGAAAATTTGGATGGTTAAAAATCTAAAAAATTGTGTTTAATTGACTAACTAATTGAATGGAACAACATACTGAAATTTGGGTGAAAACAGAGAAAGTTTTCTGGAACAGTTATCGATCACCGGTGCCAAACGATAGGCTTGTTGTTGGTTTCCCTTGTTTTACTAGTGATGGCCGTAAGCTTCCTTCCTTGTTTTTTTTCTTTTATTTTATTAACATAATTAGGGTTAACCTAAATGGGTCAAGTCCATTTGTCCCTTATTTAATTTATATTTTACTATTATTATTTTATTTTGCTAAAACAAAATTAATTGTTACTTAATCTCTCTTTTTTTTTAAATACTCTATCAAACATCATTAAATTTTTTAAAACATTACTAATATTTCATAATTAATATATGTTAAATTAGAGTAATTAAAATAATCAATATAAAAAAACATATTACTAATAATTAAAACTATCTTCCTCATATTACTAATAATCAAATAATCTCTACAATTATACTTATTTTTCAAAATACTCACATCATCATATTAGAAAATAGTCAAAATCATAAAATAAATAAATATAACATCAATATTTTATATAAATTACTAAATCATAATAAATATATATAAATCACAATGTCATAAAAATCATATAAAAATAAAAGAAATCAAACACAATATCAATTCTATCTCAAGATATTATTTATAAAAAAATAACTAAAAATAGAAGGTAGTTATAAATAATTGAAATATAACTACGTGCATACTTAATATCAGTCAAACGCACACAAAAATATTACATTAATTGGGTACACGTATATACACGTAAAATTGCACAAAATCGTTTTCTTTAAACTATATATTACACTAAACTACTATTATTTTTCAAAAAAAATAGATCAAAGAGTAAAATATAATATTTATTATTTATATCGCTCACGTAATCTAATATTTATAAAACTAGTACATCATAGAAATCATGCCTATAAAGAGAATTAATCATAAAACTAATCAACATATATTATAAAATAATTTTAGCACCAAATTAATTATCTAAATTCCTATTTAATTAATAAAATAGTTCATTATAAAATTTTGGGGTGTTACAATTGGTCCTATGACTCGAAGACTAAGAGAAGCTTTAAAAAAACCCCTTTTATATATTTCATTCATGTAAATTCGCTTTTTTCTTTTTTGTTCTTGTAAGTTCGTTTTTTTTTCTCCCTTATATGTTTATTATCTCAACTTTTTATAATGCTCTCTAACACCAGAGACGATTTTAAAATAAATTAAAATTTATAAAGTCAAAGTTGAAATAAAAAAAATTTACATGACAAATTTTTTGAGATTACATATATATTTAAGAAAACAATACATAATTCTATTTCATTTATGTGATAAGATTAAAGATTACTTTTTTTACTGATCCAATTGGGATAAATAATTTTAGAAAGAGGATATTTCGCACGTTTAAAGGTTATTGAAATCTTTGATAGATTCATTGTTTAATTATCTATTGAGATCTCTGAAGTTTCATCTTCATCGTCGAATACGATAGATTAGTATTGTCAATGTAAAATAATTTTAAGTAATGTTAACTAATGATTTTTATCCCAACATATAATTGTAATTTTCATCATAATAAAACTATTTAATCAATAGTTAATATTTATTATTAGTTTAAAACAATTTAGTATGCATGATCATTAAACCCATCAATTAAACCATGAAACTAATAAAAAGGGGGTCTATTTTTTTTATTTGAGTAAAAAAATCCCAAAGTTTAGTTCAACTTTTCCTTTTTCTTTTTTTTCAAAGTTAATTTAATTTTTTTTATAAATATTATTAGATTAATTTATATATTATTTGACTTTAACCATAATTCTTTAACACATTAAACAATTTATGATTGATTTATAGCATCAAATAAATATTATTAGATTTAATTTATGATTGAATTTTTTAATAGACAAAAAAATTGGACTACTACACTTCTCAACCCATTACAAAGATAAAAACTTGATATTTTCAATAATTCAATTAGCATTAAACTCTTTATGATTCCGTATAAAAAAAAATTCTAATGAAAGGTTTCCACAATGACAGAATAAAATCAAGCCAAATTAGGTCATAATTTCAAATTTATTGATCTAATCAAAATTTAAATTTTAAATAAAAACAAATCCAATTCTTTAATAAATCTAAAAAATCAAATGTAAAATAATCCTAATTAATTTTCGAATTAAAAATATGGTAATAACAATAATAATTAATATATCGATACTTGAAGGATACAAAGATTTTGTGTGATTTTTTTTCTTAATTTAAAATTTTCATTTACAAGTTTATCCTGCAGTTAATTTTACCATATTATCAAATATTAATCATCCTAATTTATATTTTAAATAAAAAAATTCTTAAATCAATCTTTACAAATCAAATTTAATTAATGAATCTTAAATAAATTTTGAATTAAAAATATCCTATTAAATATAAATATAACAATATTAAGTAATAGAATTTTGGCCATAACTTCAAGCATAATTTTAAAATAACTTGTAACACTAGCTATGCTAATTTGTTGGCGACCGACTAATCTCTTTTAAATTCATTTTGCTTGCATGTTTTTGTTGGAACTCACTTTTTTGTGGTAGTACTTGCACTTATTTTTCTTCTTATTCTTCATGTTGTCAAAATCATTAAGAAAAACATAAGCCGCCTCATCAAAAATATCATTAACAAAAGTTTCATGATCTAATCTTGTAATGTTTCACTACAAGAAAAACTGTTATTACCTACGGCAAATTTTATCTTTACCCACGGACTATCCATAGGTAACGTAAAATTACCTACGGATTACCCACGGACACGAGTTCGTAGCTAAATCGCTCGTAGGAAAATATTTACCGACGGACAAGCTGTGGGACACACTTACCTAGGGATTGTCCGTGGGTAATATGACCCACTGAGTATCCGTGGGTAACGTTACCCATAGATTTGTCGTAGGTAAAATAGTAGATAGTTATCGACGGAAAAGTCATAGGTTACGTTACCCACGGATCATCCGTGACAAGTCTACTTTTTTATATTTAATATTGATAATTTTATCCATGAATTGTCTGTGGGTAATGTAACCTACTTGGCTACAACTACTAGACGCTTCCTGGTTTTCTATCGTAATATCACATTTAGACACGTTTCATTAATGTCCAATATCAACTCCAGTGTCAGAATGACAAGTTACCAGCAAACACAGAACCTTGTTAGCTATGTAAGATTATATATAACAAAATTAAAAGATTATATTTAAAAAAATTAAAATATTATTTCCAAAAAGAATAAAAGAATGGGACTATGAGAGTACATACACAAAATACAGAGAAAAATATATTTTTAACAAAACTAAGTCACTAACACCCTACCGCTTCCATAAGATCGCGTATTTCTGTATCCTTAAGGGTAGACCCATATCTTCTTAGACCAGCTTTGAGTTCATCAAAAGTGATTGCACCACTGTTATCAGTATCCATAGTCTGGAACATTTCTCTCAAACCAGCAATTTCCTCTTCAGATAGACTTTCGGCAATTACCTAAGAAAATAGCATAACAAGCAATGATTACAAACAACTATAACTATAGTTACTTAGTCTCAATCAAACAAAAACATAATAGATAACATATTAAATCCACTTGAAAGTGAAGAGTGAGTGCAAACAACAAAGTTACTTAGTTTCAATCAAACAAAAATATAACAGATTAAATACAATTGAAAGTGAAGAGCAAGTGCATAAGCCCAATAAGGTTACTTAATTTGGAAATCAAGAAGTGCATGATAGTACAATCCACAAAGGCAACAATGGAACTTCATATATTATGTATGAAAATGCATCACCTTTTTCATAACAATGTATGATCAACATTCATACATAAATTAATATCCATGCATTAATTAGCTTTATTTACCCGCAATGCCATCTTCTTTAGCTTATTCATTGCAGAAAACTGTTTGAGACGAGAAAGAACAGCAGGGTCCCAATGATCTGTCAGGGGCAACTCCATTTTCACATATCCAAGGATGACCTAAACAAACAAAACAAGTTATGTCCTTTGACCTACAAAGTAGATTACAATATGTATAATAATGCACACAATCATACTGAAACACAATATTCTGAATATTTGCAAAATTTAATAAAAAAATATAGAATATTACAACGGAAGACTGTTAGCCTACGGCATCAAGTGACACATATTACTCAATCATAGAAAAAATCTAAAGGAGTAACATTTGTAAGTTGATGCCATAACTTTGGCTCTTACGATTTCAACGGGTGTTGATTCTTTCTGTTTGATTTAGATTATGACCTACCCATAATCTTGTATTCTCTTACGACTAACTTTTTGACGTTAACTCTTATAAGAAATTATAGAAAAACCAGAGCAGCAAGCAATCAAACTTTATTCCACTTAGTGGGGTCAGCAAATCAGCACAAGATTGTTTATTCTATTAATAAAATAATTTCATTTAAAAGAAAAGCGACAACTAAATAGAGATTGAGAATGAAAAAAACTTGAACACTGGTACATATATTTTGAAGAAACCCTGGTTGAAATCCAATGAACAAACCCCATAGTACTAAGAAATCAGTTGAGTCTTAGGTAAAGATATGAAAATTTTCAATTTATGACAGGAAATAGAAGTCTGTTAAAACTGAAAATGCCATACACACATTGAAACATAAACACATAGAATTGTATGACTTAAAGAAATTTTATATAGGTGTCCAGAATATTGAACATGACATTCCTTTGAGGAAAACAATTGAAAAGGGGTATCTTCATATATAAAATGTGGGGTACAGATTTTGTTATTCATATTTGATTAGTTGGAAAATTTAAAAATTAAAGAAACGAAGCCGTGTAGAAAATATAATAAATGAAATGCCTAACAGTAAAATTTGATCGTAAATCCACATAAGGTCAGAACCTACTTTGAAATGAATTACTTTGTTAACATCCATATTTCTAAAATTTAGACAAAGATATAGGTGTTAAATCAACAAAAAACCACCATAGTAAGAAAATAAGGTCAGAACCTACTTGTACAAGTTGATTGTGAACTGCATCATGGCAAAATAATGTCTGTACTTGAGAACAGAATCCCTCAATCTCAGTTTCTTCCAGCTCATCCTCAAGATTCATTGCTAATATTCTTGTTTCACTTATAAAACTTACAACCAAGAAAGTGTCAAAAGGATCATCTGTTGAGGATCTTAGAGACCACATTCCTCTGATTCCTTGAAGTTCTACTGATGCCTACATCAAATGAATGCATCAGAAAATTAATATTTTTGCTAAGCGTGTATTGTTTAATATAAAAATAAATAAAAACAAATTGATTTTCTTTTCCTTTTGGATATGTTTTAGGTACATATGTCCCACACAGAGACAAGAAGGAGAGCTTACCTGTTCGTTGATACCTATTCCATTACGAATAACACGAAGAGAACCATCCTTGTAAGCTCCAGAGCAAGTTACAACTTGACCTTGGCCTTGCCTTTCAAGGTCTACTACACAGAAGTCGACAATTGGCCCTAAGTTGACAAACCTATCCAAGACTTCCACATAAGAACCTTTTGCATCAGGCTGTAGATTTAGTTTTATGAGCTGTATTTCACCCATCAGAAATTTTTAATAGTTGTGTTTGAATAAGGAAGTAATAGGCAATGGATATGACATAAAACACTTTAAAGTCTTCAACGCAGTATGACAGAGAAATCAGAGAAGGAAACACACAATATTGCAAAAGCTTTGTAATGAAATTAGAATATTATACTTGAGGTGTCAGTTCAAGGGTAAGAGTTTAGCCTGGTAACCTCAAAATACTGAGTTCAAATACCCTCAGAAACAGTTGTAATACAGAGAATTAATATGGTAAGACAAAATAAAACCAATACAGATACAATGAGTGATTACATACTTTTCTTTCTCATGGGTTATTACAAGTATACTAAGTAACCCTGTATGGTCGCCAAGTAAATATCTAGAACCGTCAGGATCAACCCTTCCATAGGCTTTTGTGATTGACTGAAAAGTACATCATAAGGTATAATTCAGCCAAACTCAAAAACTTGTGACAAATAGGTACAGTTTGTGAAATTTTGAAAATTCACAGCACGCAGTTTAAATGGAATGAGCAGATAGTATTATTTAACATACAGGTCTGATTGGAATAGCTTTAAAAGCATTAGCACTACAGTAAACTATGGTTTCTTCTCCAATAATAAGCACACCACAAAGAGGTGGGGGAACTGGTATCAATCTATTTTAGTGTCACTATCAACCTATTTTCATTTCCACAAAAGCCCTAAAGTCAAAAACAATGTTTCTTTCTTTTCACAATTTACACTCTTCCCTTTTCTCTATTTGATCAACCACTCAGATTGAGTCATACAAATTCAGTTGCTTCCCTTTTTCCGGTAATAAAATCTGCCATATTCCTAAATATCAGAATCAAGCATTTTTCATAGAGAGGCAGCCAGAATAGAGAGGCAGCCAGAATCAAGCATTTTTCATAGGTATCTTTACTTATGAGTTATATATATATGTCCATTCATTCTATTCTATTTTTCCAGGCATATATTCAGCAACTTGAATCAAGCAGGATTAGGCTTAATCAGATGGAACAAGAACTAACACATGCTAGAAATCAACAGTTAAACATGAACACAGTACCTAACTATCCTAATTGAACATGAACAGCAACCAAGTTCTCTCAGACTCACCATCAGTTCTCAGATTCAACAGTTAACTCACATAACAACTACATGTAAATAAACAATGAAACTGAACACAATACCTAATATCAAGATGTAAATAAACAATAAAAATGCAACAGTTAAACATGAACACAGTACCTAACTATCCAAATTGAACATGAACAGCAACCAAGTAACAGAGATTGGTTCGAGAAAGAAGCAGCCATTGTACTCTATGGTTAGGGTTTTCAATACAAATTGGGGCTTTTTCAGTAAGACTCGATTTCAGTAAAAATTGATTTCAGAAAATGAAAAAATATTAAAGGAAGATAACTTACCTTAAGAGATAGCGATCATCACGGCGGAGTGAAGCAGGGATGCGGAGGGCTCGGACAAGAAGAAAGAGCGAAGCGAAGCAGCTCGAACGAGAAGGCTTTGGGATGCGGAGGAACGAGACGGGCTTTGGGATGCGAAGGAGCTTAGGGCTTAGGGCTCATTCGATTCGGACAAGAAGAAGGGAGGGAAGAAGGGCTTAGGGCTCAGGGAAGATACGATTCGGAGGAAGGGCTTAGGGAAGATACGATTCGGAGGAAGGGCTCAGGGAAGAAGGGCTTAGGGAAGATACGATTCGGAGAAAGGGCTCAGGGAAGAAGGGTTAGGGAAGATACGACTCGGAGGAGCATTTAGAAGGCAGCCTGATAAAATTAATTTAGTATCAGTTGGGGACCTTTTTTTAAAAAAAATTAAACAGAAATTTTTTCAAAAAAATAGACATTACCACGAATAAGCTGTAGTAAAAAATAATACGAAAATTTTTGGCAAAATTTAAGTTAGGATTGTATTTTTTTTTCATTACCCACGGATTTTTTAATTTTACTTACGGAATTACCGTGGTAATTAATTAAAAAAAAATTTATTTTATACAACAATACACACGGTTTTTCCGTGGGTAACAATTAATTTACCCACGGATTATGATCCGTGGCTAATTTTCCGTAGGTATTGAAATGTTTTCTTGTAGTGTTTTCTTTGAGATTATAATCTTTGTAACACTTCGAACAAAGATTCTTGTGCGATGGATAACCATAGAAACCACATCCATTGATACAAAGTGACGAATACATCTTAGCTAGGTAGATTATATAGATAATTTGAAATTGAGAGAGAGAGAGAGAGAGAGAGGAAGGTGTATGAAGAAAAGATATCTTGAAATCTCGTTGGATATATTTCAGAAGGGTTTGGGTTAATATATATAGGAGATAATTGTGAGATGGTTAACATTAATTAGAAAACTTAGACCTGTTTAATGGACATGATAAGAGATCGGATATGAATAATTTAAAGCCCGTTATTTGATGATTAGTTAATTCATAATTCTATCATATTTCATCTCTCTTGTTGAAATTTATATCCAACATATGAGTTGAAAGCATGATAGGATAAAAATAGTAATTTACTCTATTACCCTTTTAAAATATAATTTAATATATAAAATATAATATAAAAATAATTAATAGAATTTGATCTTAAACTTAAAAATAAAATATTAATAATTAATTTAAAAACTATTATGATCTTAAAAATAAAACGCTGTAATAGGTGCATTCTTATGCACGTTTTATGAACGGTATCATCATCATTATTATATTTAATAAATAATTAATATAATTATTTTATATTTATATTTAAATAAAAATAAATTTAAATAATAAAGATTTAGATAACAACACTACTAAAATATGAGGACTAAGATAATAGCAATCCAAAACTAGTATATATTATTATTATTATTATTATTATTAAATAAAATAAATATACTTAATAACAATTATCACTGATTTTTATTTAAATAACTATAAAGACAACAAAAAGACAATCATGTAAAAAAATTATTACACTACAAGAAACACATGTATAAGAAATATCACTAATTTATAATAATAATAATAATAATAATAATAATAATAATAATAATAATAATAAATTAAGGTATAACAATAAATTAGGGTGTTACATCTTACATTTGGATATACTCAATCCTCCATTTCCTTTCACTTTCCTTCCTAATTGCATTAAAATCTCTACATAACACCAACAACAATTTACATCACTCTCAACCTTCTCGACTATCATATTTCACATATCTCGCTTCTCAATCCTGTCATACGGTGCATAAATATCTACCTCACAAATTTTCTCTCTAGTATCCTTCCACCCCCCTTCATAACTATGAATCTAACCATGAATCTCTCGAAGAATTCAATAAGCTTTAGATGCGCGAAATATCCTAGTTCTAAAACTATTTATCCCAATTTGATCAGTATGAAAAATAATTTTTAATCTTATCACCTAAATGAAATAGAATTATGTATTCTTTTTTCTTAAATATATATTTAATCTCAATAAGTTAGCGTTATTTTTTATTTTTTATTTATTTTCGTCATGTAAAATTTTTTATTTCAACTTTGACTCTTTGACTCTATAAGTTTATATTTGTTTTAAAATCGTCTCTAGTGTTAGTTAGTATTAAAAAAAACTGAGATAATAAACATAGAAGGGAGAAGGAAAAAAAAGCAAAGAACAAAAACAAAATAAAAAACACGAACTTCCATGAATGAAACATATAAAAGGGGTCTATTTGAGTCATAGGATCAATATGAATTCTTTTCTTTGGTTTTCAAATGTTCAATCATCGACTTTATATTTTCTTTGTCTTTAATCCAGACCGTAGATTCTAAGACGTTTATTGCAATACTTCTTATGTTATATTATGACTTACTCTATTAGTACACATAATTACTTGTTAATTAGAATATAATATAATGTGTTAAAAACAGTTAAATTATCATATCTGATTTGCTCATAATTTATGTTATCTTAAAATAGATAGTCATTAATATTAATTTTTTTTAAACTTAATCAGTACGCTTAATTGTTCTTATTATTTATTTTGTTATCATCAAAATATCAACAAAAAACTTGTAAGTAAAACCTCTTTTGCACTAATATTATTTTCCAAAAAGCCATAATGTTAAAACCAAAAACATATACATCATGAATTGAATTTAAATTGAATCTTTAATAAAAGAATTTATTAATTGACAATACAATTTGAACAAATATAGAATGTTTGAAGATAATTAAATTTTATGTTGGGCCCACCTAAAAATATATATATAATGGACAAAAGATACATTTTATTTAATTTATAATGGAAAAAAATAAAGATACTATTTCAAAATAAAATTAGATAACGGTAAGTTTTCTAGATTTTCAAGATTTTTAAGATTTTCAAAAAAAAAAAAAAAGATAGGTTTCTAATCAAACATGTTTCGTTATTAGATGATAACCCGCCAATATAAATTAACACAATCTATTCCATCAACATTCAAATTTGCTTTCTAAACCTTTCCACTTTCTCCAAATTTGCTTATTTGAGATCAAATTAAATCAAGTGAAACAAGATGGTTCAATGTTTGAATAAAGGATGTGGTTCCTATGATGTTCTTGGTATCAAGAATATTTGTGGAAAGTGTTTTAGAGAAAATCTCGAACACAGCACAACAAATTCAAATATTGAAGGTCATGTTTTCAAGACTCCCATATTTAATATATGCAATAGTATTACTTCTATGACTCTCACCATTCTACGAAGAAGATGGGCAAAAGTACCAACAACAAAAATTAGATTAATTAATAGGGTCATGGGGATGATTTGTAAGATATGAATATATAGATATCATTGATGTTTTCTTTTTTCTTAAGAAAAAATTACATTTTTATCTTTCTATTTATCTTTATGAGTTTGTTCCTTAATATTATGAATATATGATGTGATGTGATTAACTTTATAATGCATATAGTATTATTGATTCATCGGTTTCTATCCAATCATGATAAATTTAATTATACTAAGTTAAAAAATTATACTAAATAGTGTTGAAATTGTCCACCCAATTATAGTCTCCCTTTTTCATTAAATCTAATTTTAATTTATGATAAATATCGGTGTGATGATTAAATTTCGAATAATTTGTCAAAATAGTGTTATACGATATCAAAGACAACAAGTTGGGTTATTCCACCGATTCACAAATACAAAGATTTGTTTCCTTTTAGATTAAAAGAGACAATTGCGCTCTAACAAAATTCTTCACATTGTTGATAACTAAATTAAAAGAGACATACTTTATCTATTTATTTTTATGATTATTAAAAAAAATTAATTAAGTGCAATTAATATTTTAGATTTTATAATTCAAATTTATTAAATTATCTTTTTAAATGTCAAACAGTCAATTGACGACATTAAATATTTTTTTATTAAAATAATGATGTATTAATAATATTAATATTAAATAATTTAAAAAAAAATAATTTTTTATTTATATTATTAATCAAGAACACAATAACGGGTTAAATGCTGCAAGAGCACAAGAAACTTTCAACATCATTTTTCCAACAAAAACCTTAATTAAGACAATAGATATATGGATCATCTAGTTTATATTTTCACATTTTGTTAATTTATAGACAATTTAGGACTTTAACCATTTACACTTGAATTCAACATTCAATTAATGTTAATCCAATCAATGAAACGAGATTAAGTGTTGTTACTAAATGTAATATTGAGAGGAAACATAAACTAGGTATTGGTAATCAAATACAATGTGTGGTAAATAAACTCCAAGTGCAAGCCACACTTAGGAAGATAAGGGGAATACAAGAGACTACCCTTTTACGAAGTTGATGGAGAGCCATAATACAATTTTGAAAATATTCTCTATAAAAGATAAACTTGTTAGGAGAAATTTTTCAGCTTCCATAGAGGGATCTGAGTGATTTGAGCAGCTTCAAAAGGGAGAAACATGTCATCAATGATGGAAATGTTCCAAGCATTCTAACTATCCAAAATGATATCCTTAATTGAATTAATGGAGATGTTGGGAGGTGTAGGGCTCCAAATTTTGAACCCATTTTGATAGCACAACCAATTATATGTCCATATAGCATTCCTTTTTAAGAATCCAAGAAGCCTAAAGGATGTTATGCCAAGTTCATCATAAGAATCATGGTATGTCATGAGCCTCCATCCATGCTTTGCTAATAAAACGTCATTGAAAGTTTGAATTGTGGAATGAATAGTCACAACAAATAAAAGTTTGAATTGTGACCCTTTTAAAATTTTGTTTGTTTACATTAATTGATGTTTTACTCAAAATTAAACTTGGTAATCAAAAATTGATTAGTAATTTATTAACTGACTAGAGCGCTCACGACAGTTTATATGAAGTTACGAAGTTGAAAATAAAAATAATAATAATGAAGGTGTGCAAATAATTAAAGATAATGGATAGAAAAATGACACACAACAAGTAAAATAGTTCACCCAACTCAGGTAGTTCAGTCCTCACAGCCGTAAGATTTTCACTATATTCTTCAGAACACCGTTTCTCTTGATCACACCTTGATCAATTACAATCTTCACCTTTCAACTTAGAAATGATTTTTTTAGTCACCTTTCAACCTAGAAATGATTTTTTTTCAGTCACCTTTCAACCTAGAAATGATTTTTTCAGCCACCTTTCAACCTTGAAAGGATTTTCACAGTCATATTTCAATCTAGAAAATATTTTTATAAACAAACTCAATCTAACATAAAAGATAGAATTCAATTAATTTCAATGTGTATGATAAAAATTGTTTGGGATCTAACGATTCTCAACTATTTGTTTGACATAAATAAAGACAAATTCAGTAAATGATGATCTACAAATATAGTGAAGAAAACTGGAGTTTATTTGAAGAGTTTTTGACTTGTTCTTACTTAAACAAGTGTTGGTAGATTGCAAATTAAACTTTTGCTGGTTCAGTTTAGTTCTGATTTTAACATGATGTTCATGTGAAGCAGTTTTGTTCTAGTTTTGTTCTGCTAGTTCAGTTCTAGTTCAGACCACTTCAATTTTGGTTTAGTTAGCGTCAATTCTGGATTTTTAACACGCTAGTTTTTAACATGCTGTTTTTAACATTCCGTGTTGTTTTTGACATGTTTCTGGTTTTTAACATGTTGTTTTAACATTTAGTTTTGTTTTATAACATGTTGTTTTTAACATTCAGTTATGTTTTTGACATGTTTATGGCTTTTTAAATAGGAAAGCAAACTTCTTGACATATTACTCTTACATTATAATGCCATCAAATGGACCAAAACTTTGGCATGCATCAAATGGAGATCCTATAAATCTCCCAATCATGAGAAGAGCACCGGGTAGACCAAAGAAAAATAGGAACAAGTCAAATGACGAGCCAAAAGGTTCTAACATACTACCAAGACGGTTTGCAACTGTGAAATGTAAAAATTATGGGAAGCTTGGCCACAACATGAGGACATGCAAGAGTAAAAGTGCAGCAAATAGAGAGATACCAAAAGGTGGAAATAACGTCAAAAGAACAAAGAGATCAAAGACAAGGGTGTGAGGTGATGAGGAAGAAACACCAACAATTTTATCTCAGAATTCACAAGCTCCATAAACTCAAGATTCACAAATCAATTGAAGGAACTAAACTTGTGAATTTTATTTTGGTTATTATGAATATGTAATGATACTTGGAAATTTTATTTTGTAATGCAGTAGTATGACTTCTTTTTGGATCTAAGTTCTTATGGAATGATTATTTTGTAATGCAGTAGTATGCAATGATGGAATGATGTACTGATGGAATGATGTACTGATGGAATGATGTACTGATTATTACCTAAATTCTAAATTCTGATTATTTTGACCAGGTTGCATTAATACAATGATACCAAATTGAGGTCCAAAAATTGGAAAATTGTTTTGATTATTCTGATTATTTTGACCAGATTATTCTGATTATTTCAAACTACTAGAAAATTGTTTAACCAAATTACATTAATACATTGATATCAAATTTAGGTCCAAAAATTAGAAAATTGTTCTTATTATTTTGACCAGATGATTCTGATTATTTCAAACTGCATTTACACAATGATTATTTTGGAAAATTTTTCTAGTTGCTGGAAAATTGTTTCACCAAATTGTATTTATACAATGATACCAAAGTGACCAAATTGCATTTATACAATGATACCAAATTGAATTATTAACATGTAAAAATAGACAATTGAATTACGATTATACCAATTTC
Organism: Cicer echinospermum; assembly: GCA_002896215.2. Classification (NCBI taxonomy): domain Eukaryota; kingdom Viridiplantae; phylum Streptophyta; class Magnoliopsida; order Fabales; family Fabaceae; genus Cicer; species Cicer echinospermum. The sequence continues at coordinate 6,468,218 of PGTU02000001.1, forward strand.
ATTTTATAATAACAACCTTATTCATTCAAATTTGATTATATTACACAATTACATTACAATTTAAACCATAAACACCCTAAATTGCATCATTACAAAGCACCCTTAATCCAATCATTTTAATTACTTCAACATTACAATAATCAAAAGAACAATAATCAACAGCCATGAAAGTGCCAGAAAACCCCTCATTAGTTTCAACTTCAACTTCAGTTCATCATCGTAACTTTTTGTCACATTGTCTTTCTTCTTGAATTCATCAATCCTTTTCATCAAAGACATAATAACTTTTTTTGCTCGTTCTGTCATTGGCTCATCAAATCAATCAAAAAATTGCAAGATTTTTTACCCTGTAACTGAAACAACATAACAAAAAAAAAATTAATCTTCTTTCAATAAATTTTTATAATCTCAAAACAATACGGCAAAAAAATAAATTCCAGAATTTTGCCAAATAGTTTGCCTTACAAATTCCACAACCATAAAACCTTCGACCTGGATTTTCAGTCGTCCAAGAAGTAGACAAAGGAGATTCAAGCCCACACAAACATTATCTCCTTCTAATTTTCAAATGAGAATTGTTGCTTGTAACTGAATACGAATGAGAAGACATTTTTTTTCCCAAAACACACAAGGAATAAAGGAAGAAGAAACGAAACAAATGAAGAAGAACAAACAACGGAAGAACAAAGGACGAACAGAGTGAAACAAATGAAAAGGACAAAGAAGAAGAACCCAGATGAAAAGGGAAGATGAACAACAACGAAGAAGAAGATGGAATCGAATGATGATGATGATGAACCTAATTCTTTTTGGAATCGACAATATACTAATAAAAATAAATATAACAATATTTTCTAAAGCAAAAATTAGAATGTAAATACATCACATAATCAAATGGCATACTAGATTGACAATTCAAAATTACAACATCTTTTTTGCAACACTCTAATTATTACTATTAATAAAATAAAAATATAACAATTAGAGTAATAATTTGAGGATTGAGGAACTTGGTTAAAATTCAAGGGAACTTGAGGAACTTGGTCAAAGGTTGTTAGTTTTATGATGTAATCTATCTCAGATTTAATATGAACTATAACGAAGGTAAATTATAACGTCCATTCGAAAAAAAGTGGATCAAAGGACACCTTTGCATACTGGTAAACAATATGCAATCTTTTGTTTTAAAAAAAAGTCTAGTAATCTTTAAAAAAAAATATTGAATCCCTTAAAAAGCCACCGTAGATGAAAGATGAAATAATAGTAGTAATAAGAAGAAATATATTCATAAAGAATTGCAGCATTTACAAATAGAGAATGAATTATATCAAGATTTACATAGAGTTATGTAGTCACAGTCAACAAGTAACTAATTGTATAAAATAACTAACCAACTTGTACCACTAGTGTTGCTAACATATCAAACACTTAATATATTTTGTTGGCGACCGAATAGTCTCTTTTAAATTTACTTTGCTTGCATGTTCTTGTTGAGACTCTCTTTTTTGTGACAACTCTTGCATCTATTTTTCTTCTTATTCTTCACGTTGTCAAAATCATTAAGAAAAACATAAGCGGCTTCATAAAAAATATCATTAACAAAGGTTTCATGATCTAATTTTGTAATGTTTTCTTTCAGATGATAATCTTTGTAACACTTTAAACAAAGATTCTTGTGTGATGGAGAACCATAAAAACCACATCCGTTGATACAAAGTGATGAATCCATGTTGTTAGCAAGGTAGATTATATGATAATTTGGAAATTTAGAAAGAGAAAGGTGTATGAAGAAAATATCTCTTGAAATTGTTGGATATATTTCAAAAGGATTTGGGTTAATATATAAAAGGGAGAACTGGTTGACATTAATTAAGAAACTTGGGCCCGTCTGAATTCTGTAGATGATGATAAGTTCATCTATAATTTTATCATATCTTATCTCTCTTGTTGAAATTTCTATCCTACATATGAGTTGAAAGCATGATAGGATGAAAATAATAATTTACTCAATTACCCTTATAAAATATAATTTAAAATATAAAATTAAAATATAATAAAATATAAATATAAAAATAATTTATAAAATATAATCTAAAATATAAAAATGTTAATCTAATCAAAATATAAATATAAAAATAATTAATAGAATTTGATCTTAAACTTAAAAATGAAATATTAATAATTAATTTAAAAAATGTTTATAAATTTATCACAAAGATAGTTTTATCTTTTTATATAATTTAATAGATTAGTATTCAAAATTATAAAAATATGAAAATTAATTGAAATTATAAAATAAATATAATTTGTTTTCAAAGATATTTTTATAACTTATATATAATACATATCATATTTTTATTTATATTTAATAAATAAAATAGAATTATTTAGAGAAAGAGAAAGGTTTACGTAAAAAGAAATCTTGAAATTATTTGATATATTTTTGGTAGGATTTGTGTTTATATATAGGGAATAATTGCAAGAGGGTTAATTTTGTAAACTTAATGTTAACTTATTTTATGGTAAGTGTTTAGTTTCTTAGTGTACTCTATATAAAAGTTTATCTTTTTCTTTTAAATTTACATTTATTTTTAAAAAAATCATAGGTTATTATCTGATTTAGTGATGTTATTTTTGATATTTTTATTTTATTATTAGTTGATGTATATATTTTATTTTTTGAGGAAATTATTAGATCCTATCTTACCTATCTTAAAAGTCACAAAATATTTAAATATGAACAACGTTTCGTTTCCCAATTTTTATATGTATATATTTATATATAATAAGCATTTTTGATGAATAAACGTATATAATTATGTAACTATTTAAAATGAGTGAATTATAGAAGAGTTAAGACTAATTTTATTTCATAAGAAAAGTCGTGAGACCCAATTTTATATTAAAATTAAAAAATTATTTTTTGTAAAATTTAAATTATTTTTTTACTATTTTTATATTGTTTTGACTTATAAACCACTATTTCATATTGTTGATTTAGTCTCTATTATTAACTAACTAGTTTGTGTAGATAAAAGGAGATGTTATTTTAACATTTTTTATTAGTGATAGAGCTGTAAATCGTTGGAAAATAGGAGAAAGAAAATTAAATTGATATTTTCTTGATAGATCAAAAGAAATTCTCAAGACATCTAATCTTTATTTCCCCCATTTAATGCAAGATTCTCATGACGAGTCCTTTATTTTCTCGATTGAACCACCACAAATTTCACCTCCACACGCATTTAAAAGAAAATTAATAATTAGATTTCAAAAACAAACCCAATCTTATAAATAATTTCAAAATCTTGGTCACAAATATTTGGAGATAGCATTTTGTAGAAATGTATAAAAATACATATTATTTAATTATTTTAAAAATACATATTATTTAATTATTTTAAAAATATATATTATTTAATTATTTTTTCTTTCTTTTTAATTTTTCTCAAGTGTACGAGTGTGTTCAAATAGTATGCCTTATGAATAGTAACTAATAACAAAAAAAGAAACGATTTCTCAATAGAATTATATGAATAATGAACATAATCACATTATACAATCATAATAAAAAAATCATAATAAAAAAGAACAAATGTGTAATGACTAATAATGATGATTGAATTCATAAAGAATAGAGAAAAAAAAATTATTATCAAGAATTTAAAATAATACAAACAAAATCTCTATCTACCTATATTTTGTTTGCCAATGATTTTAAAATACATGTGTCTTCCACAAAACATATCCTCACAACCAAACTATTAGTCTATTTTGTGTTGTTGCTATTTTTACACGTATTTGAATGAAAATGACTTAGTCAAAATCCAAAGAAATAGACAAAAGAACAAACAAATGTCACCTTGAAAACCTAGAAATAAAATCATGGTAAAGGGAAAAAAATATTACAAATAATCAATAAAAGAAGTATAAGTAGTACAAATTTTGACCATATATAGTACTAGTGTTCCATCAATTCTTGGTGACCAATCTCCTTTAAATCCACTTTGTTTGCATGTTCTTCTAGGTACTTTTTTTGTTGCAACTCTTGTGCCTATTTTTCTTGATCTTATTCTTCATGTGCTCAAAGTCCATAAGAAAAACAGAAGCCACCTCATTATAAACATCATCAATATTAGGGTTTCGCGAATGGCAAGAAGATGATGACTCAATAACAAATCTTCCATGATCTGATTTGGCAATGTTTTCTTTGAGATAATCTTTGTAACACTTTGAACAAAGATTCTTGTGTGACGGTGAACCATAGAATCCACAACCATTAGCACAAAGTGATGGATCCATAATAAGCAAATTTGGAGAAGGTGGAAAGGTTTATGAAGATAAGTTGCAAGCTTGAATTTTTTTGTTGCATGTTGTTGATTGAATATGTTGTATGAATTTATATTGACGGGTTATCACTAATAACAAACTATGTTTTAATTAAAAAACGTATCTTTTTTCGAAAATCTTAAAAATGTTTTTTTTGATAAGATAATAAAATCCTTATCTAATTTTATTTTGAAATAGTATCTTTATTTTTTTTCCATTATAAATTAAATAAAAATTGTACCATTTGTCCTTTATGTAAATTTTAGGTGGACCCAACATAAAATTTATTTCTCTTTAAACATTCTATATTTGTCCAAACTGTATTGTCAATTAATCAATTGTTTTATTAAACATTCAATTTAAATTCAATTCATGATGTATATGTTTTTGGTTTTAACACTATGGCTTTTTGGAAAATAATGTTACTTGCAAAAGAGATTTTAGTTACAAGTATTTGGTTGATATTTTGATAACAACATAATAAATAATAAGAATAATTATTTCTTAATAGCGATTGCTAAGTGTACTGATTAAGTTAGAAGATAAAAATTAATATTAATGACTAACTATTTTAAGATAACATAAATTATAAATAAATTAGAGATGATAATTGAAATGTTTTTACACAAATAATATTATAATCTAATAAACAAGTAATTATGTATACTAATAGATTAAGTCATATATAACATAAGAAGTATTACAATAAACGTCAATAGTCTTGGTCAAAATATTAAAGACAAAAGAAAATATAAAGTCAATGATTGACCATCTGAAGACAAAGAAAAAGAACGCTACAACGATTATCAGCTTAAACCTAAAAACTCTTATTGGTCCTACGACTCGAAGACTAAGAGAAGCTTTAAATAAACCCCTTTTATATGTTTCATTCATGTAAATTCGCTTTTTTCTTTTTTGTTCTTGTAAGTTTTTTTTTTCTCCCTTATATGTTTATTATCTCAACTTTTTATAATGCTCTCTAACACCAGAGACGATTTTAAAATAAATTTAAATTTATAAAGTCAAAGTTGAAATAAAAAAAAATTTACATGACGAATTTTTTTAGATTACATATATATTTAAGAAAAAACAATACGTAATGTCTATTTCATTTATGTGATAAGATTAAAGATTACTTTTTTTACTGATCCAATTGGGATAAATAATTTTAGAAAGAGGATATTTCGCACGTCTAAAGGTTATTGAAATCTTTGATAGATTCATTGTTTAATTATCTATTGAGATCTCTGAAGTTTCATCTTCATCGTCGAATACGATAGATTAGTATTGTCAATGTAAAATAATTTTAAGTAATGTTAACTAATGATTTTTTTTATCCCAACATATAATTGTAATTTTCATCATAATAAAACTATTTAAACAATAGTTAATATTATTATTAGTTTAAAACAATTTAGTATGCATGATCATTAAACCCATCAATTAAACCATGAAACTAATAAAAAGGGGGTCTATTTTTTATTTGAGTAAAAAAAAATCCAAAGTTTAGTTCAACTTTTCCTTTTTCTATTTTTTCAAATTTAATTTAATTTTTTTTTAAAATATTATTTAGATTTAATTTATATATTATTTGACTTTAACCATAATTCTTTAACACATTAAACAATTTATGATTGATTTATAGCATCAAAATAAATATTATTAGATTTAATTTATGATTGAATTTTTTAATAGACAAAAAAAATTGGACTACTACACTTCTCACCCATTACAAAGATAAAAAACTTGATATTTTCAATAATTCAATTAGCATTAAACTCTTTATGATTCCGTATAAAAAAAAAATTCTAATGAAAGGTTTCCACAATGACAGAATAAATCAAGCCAAATTAGGTCATAATTTCAAATTTATTGATCTAATCAAAATTTAAATTTTAAATCAAAAACAAATCCAATTCTTTAATAATCTAAAAAATCAAATCTAAAATAATCCTAATTAATTTTCGAATTAAAAATATGGTAATAACAATAATAATTAATATATCGATACTTGAAGGATACAAAGATTTTGTGTGATTTTTTCTTTAATTTAAAATTTTCATTTACAAGTTTTATCTTGCAGTTAATTTTACCATATTATCAAAATATTAATCATCCTAATTTATATTTTTAAATAAAAAATTCTTAAATCAATCTTTACAAATCAAATTTAATTAATGATCTTAAATAAATTTTGAATTAAAAAATATCCTATTAAATATAAATATATACAAATATTAAAGTAATAGAATTTTGGCCATAACTTCAAGCATAATTTTAAAATAACTTGTAACACTAGCTATGCTAATTTGTTGGCGACTGACTAATCTCTTTTAAATTCATTTTGCTTGCATGTTTTTGTTGGAACTCACTTTTTTGTGGTAGTACTTGCACTTATTTTTCTTCTTATTCTTCATGTTGTCAAAATCATTAAGAAAAATATAAGCCGCCTCATCAAAAATATCATTAACAAAAGTTTCATGATCTAATCTTGTAATGTTTTCTTTGAGATTATAATCTTTGTAACACTTCGAACAAAGATTCTTGTGCGATGGATAACCATAGCAACCACATCCATTGATACAAAGTGACGAATACATCTTAGCTAGGTAGATTATATAGATAATTTGAAATTGAGAGAGAGAGAGGAAGGTGTATGAAGAAAAGATATCTTGTTGGATATATTTCACAAGGGTTTGGGTTAATATATATAGGAGATAATTGTGAGATGGTTAACATTAATTAGAAAACTTAGACCCGTTTAATGGACATGATAAGAGATCGGATATGAATAATTTAAAGCCCGTTAGTTGATGATTAGTTAATTCATAATTCTATCATATTTCATCTCTCTTGTTGAAATTTATATCCAACATATGATTGAAAGCATGATAGGATAAAATAGTAATTTACTCTATTATCCTTTTAAAATATAATTTAATATATAAAATATAAATATAAAAATAATTAATAGAATTTGATCTTAAACTTAAAAATAAAATATTAATAATTAATTTAAAAACTATTATGATCTTAAAAATAAAACGCTGTAATAGGTGCATTCTTATGCATGTTTTATGAACGGTATCATCATCATTATTATATTTAATAAATAATTAATTTAATTATTTTATATTTATACTTAAATAAAAATAAATTTAAATAATAAAGATTTAGATAACAACACTACTAAAATATGAGGACTAAGATAATAGCAATCCAAAACTAGTATATATTATTATTATTATTATTATTATTATTATTATTATTATTATTATTAAATAAAATAAATATACTTAATAACAATTATCACAGATTTTTATTTAAATAACTATAAAGACAACAAAAAGACAATCATGTAAAAAAATTATTACACTACAAGAAACACATGTATAAGAAAATATCACTAATTTATAATAATAATAATAATAATAATAATAATAATAATAATAATAATAATAAATTAAGGTATAACAATAAATTAGGGTGTTACATCTTCCATTTGAATATACTCAATCCTCCATTTCCTTTTACTTTCCTTCCTAATTGCATTAAAATCTCCACATAACACCAACAACAATCTACATCACTCTCAACCTTCTCGACTATCATATTTCACAGATCTCGCTTCTCAATCCTGTCATAAGGTGCATAAATATTTACCTCACAAATTTTCTCTCCAGTATCCATCCACCCCCCTTCATAACTATGAATCTCTCGAAGAATTCAATAAGCTTTAGATGCGCGAAATATCCTAGTTCTAAAACTATTTATCCCAATTGGATCAGTATGAAAAATAATTTTTAATCTTATCACCTAAATGAAATAGAATTATGTATTCTTTTTTCTTAAATATATATTTAATCTCAATAAGTTAGCGTTATTTTTTATTTTTTATTTATTTTCATCATGTAAAATTTTTATTTCAACTTTGACTCTATAAGTTTATATTTGTTTTAAAATCGTCTCTAGTGTTAGTTAGTATTAAAAAAAACTGAGATAATAAACATAGAAGGGAGAAGGAAAAAAAAAGCAAAAAACAAAAACAAAATAAAAAACGCGAACTTCCATGAATGAAACATATAAAAGGGGTCTATTTGAGTCATAGGATCAGTATGAGTTCTTTTCTTTGGTTTTCAAATGTTCAATCATCGACTTTATATTTTCTTTGTCTTTAATCCAGATTGTAGATTCTAAGACGTTTATTGCAATACTTCTTATGTTATATTATGACTTACTCTATTAGTACACATAATTACTTGTTAATTAGAATATAATATAATGTGTTAAAAACAGTTAAATTATCATATCTGATTTGCTCATAATTTATGTTATCTTAAAATAGATCGTCATTAATATTAATTTTTTTAAACTTAATCAGTACGCTTAATTGTTCTTATTATTTATTTTGTTATCATCAAAATATCAACAAAAAAACTTGTAAGTAAAACCACTTTTGCACTAATATTATTTTCCAAATAGCCATAATGTTAAAACCAAAAACATATACATCATGAATTGAATTTAAAATTGAATCTTTAATAAAAGAATTGATTAATTGACAATACAATTTGAACAAATATAGAATGTTTGAACATAATTAGATTTTATGTTGGGCCCACCTAAAATATATATAATGGACAAAAGATACATTTTATTTAATTTATAATGGAAAAAAAATAAAGATACTATTTCAAAATAAAATTAGATAACGGTAAGTTTTAACGATTTTCAACAAAAAAAAAAAGATAGGTTTTCTAATCAAACATGTTTCGTTATTAGATGATAACCCGCCAATATAAATTAACACAATCTATTCCATCAACATTCAAATTTGCTTTCTAAACCTTTCCACTTTCTCCAAATTTGCTTATTTGAGATCAAATTAAATCAAGTGAAACAAGATGGTTCAACCAAATTGTTTGAATAAAGGATGTGGTTCCTATGATGTTCTTGGTATCAAGAATATTTGTGGAAAGTGTTTTAGAGAAAATCTCGAACACAGCACAACAAATTCAAATATTGAAGGTCATGTTTTCAAGACTCCATATTTAATATATGCAATAGTATTACTTCTATGACTCTCACCAATTCTACGAAGAAGATGGGCAAAAGTACCAACAACAAAAATTAGATTAATTAATAGGGTCATGGGGATGATTTGTAAGATATGAATATATAGATATCATTGATGTTTTCTTTTTTCTTAAGAAAAAATTACATTTTTATCTTTCTATTTATCTTTATGAGTTTGTTCCTTAATATTATGAATATATGATGTGATGTGATTAACTTTATAATGCATATAGTATTATTGATTCATCGGTTTCTATCCAATATATGATAGTGTTGAAATTGTCCACCCAATTATAGTCTCCCTTTTTCATTAAATCTAATTTTAATTTATGATAAATATCGGTGTGATGATTAAATTTCGAATAATTTGTCAAAATAGTGTTTATACGATATCAAAGACAACAAGTTGGGTTATTCCACCGATTCACAAATACAAAGATTTGTTTCCTTTTAGATTAAAAGAGACAATTGCGCTCTAACAAAATTCTTCACATTGTTGATAACTAAATTAAAAGAGACATACTTTATCTATTTATTTTTATGATTATTAAAAAAAATTAATTAAGTGCAATTAATATTTTAGATTTTATAATTCAAATTTATTAAATTATCTTTTTAAATGTCAAACAGTCAATTGACGACATTAAATATTTTTTATTAAAATAATGATGTATTAATAATATTAATATTAAATAATTTAAAAATAAATAATTTTTATTTGTATTATTAATCAAGAACACAATAACGGGTTAAATGCTGCAAGAGCACAAGAAACTTTCAACATCATTTTCCAACAAAAACCTTAATTAAGACAATAGATATATGGGATCATCTAGTTTATATTTTCACATTTTGTTAATTTATAGATAATTTAGGACTTTAACCATTTACACTTGAATTCAACATTCAATTAATGTTAATCCAATCAATGAAACGAGATTAAGTGTTGTTACTAAATGTAATATTGAGAGGAAACATAAACTAGGTATTGGTAATCAAATATAATGTGTGGTAAATAAACTCCAAGTGCAAGCCACACTTAGGGAAGATAAAGGGAATACAAGAGACTACCCTTTTACGAAGTTGATGGAGAGCCATAATACAATTTTGAAATATTCTCTATAAAAGATAAACTTGTTAGGAGAAATTTTTCAGCTTCCATAGAGGGATCTGAGTGATTTGAGCAGCTTCAAAAGGGAGAAACATGTCATCAATGATGGAAATGTTCCAAGCATTCTAACTATCCAAAATGATATCCTTAATTGAATTAATGGAGGTGTTGGGAGGTGTAGGGCTCCAAATTTTGAACCCATTTTGATAGCACAACCAATTATATGTCCATATAGCATTCCTTTTTAAGAATCCAAGAAGCCTAAAGGAAGTTATGCCAAGTTCATCATAAGAATCATGGTATGTCATGAGCCTCCATCCATGCTTTGCTAATAAAACGTCATTGAAAGTTTGAATTGTGGAATGAATAGTCACAACAAATAAAAGTTTGAATTGTGACCCTTTTAAACTTTTGTTTGTTTACATTAATTGATGTTTTACTCAAGATTAAACTTGGTAATCAAAAATTGATTAGTAATTTATTAACTGACTAGAGCGCTCTCGACAATTTATATGAAGTTAAGAAGTTGAAAATAAAAATAATAATAATGAAGGTATGCAAATAATTAAAGATAATGGATAGAAAAATGACACACAACAAGTATACTAGTTCACCCAACTCAGGTAGTTCAGTCCTCACAGCCGTAAGATTTTCACTATATTCTTCAGAACACCGTTTCTCTTGATCACACCTTGATCAATAACAATCTTCATCTTTTAACTTAGAAATGATTTTTTTAGTCACCTTTCAACCTAGAAATGATTTTTTTCAGTCACCTTCCAACCTAAAAATGATATTTTCAGTCACCTTTCAACCTAGAAATGATTTTTTTTCAGTCACCTTTCAACCTAGAAATGATTTTTTCAGTCACCTTTCAACCTTGAAAGGAGTTTCACAGTGATATTTCAATCTAGAAAATAATTTTATAAACAAACTCAATCTAACATAAAAGATAGAATTCAATTAATTTCAATGTGTATGATAAAAATTGTTTGGGATCTAATGATTCTCAACTATTTGTTTGAGATAAATAAAGACAAATTCAGTAAATGACGATCTACAAATATAGTGAAGAAAACTGGAGTTTGTTTGAAGAGTTTTTGACTTGTTCTTACTTAAACAAGTGTTGGTAGATTGCAAATTAAACTTTTGCCTTCATATTTCAATTGAGCTTCAATTTATAGATGATGAGAGGCTTTGAATATCCAGTTTAAACGGGATATAATCGTTAGACACATTATCCAAGTGTCATATTTCAATCTAGAAAAGATTTTTTTAAACAAACTCAATCTAACATAAAAGATAGAATTCAATTAATTTCAATGTGTATGATAAAAATTGTTTGAGATCTAATGATTCTCAACTATTTGTTTGAGATAAATAAAGACAAATTGAGTAAATGATGATCTACAAATATAGTGAAGAAAATTGGGGTTTGTTTGAAGAGTTTTTGACTTGTTCTTACTTAAACAAGTGTTGGTAGATTGCAAATTAAACTTTTGCTTTCATATTTCAATTGAGCTTCAACTTATAGATGATGAGAGGCTTTTAATATCTAGTTTAAACGGGATATAATCGTTAGACACATTATCCAAGTGTCATATCTGTTTTAAAATAATTAAACACATATTTATATTATTATCCAAAATGTTCTTGACAAACCTAGTTCTTAATTTTGGATCTGATAGAAAATGTGAATGAGTGTGAGAATGGGCTGCCAAAACAGATTCATTAGTCTCTTGTCTTTTATTTAAGACAACTAGAATGAATTAGAATGTTCTGCAACCATTTTGTCATCAATTTGGAGATCAATTTATGTATTGTGACGCCTTAAACCCCAAAATAATATATAAATAATTTATATCATATAACTAAAAACTTTGCAGTAGATAAATAAAAATCTGTTTCCAAGAAAATAAAAAAAATTTATTTTTAACTTAGGATATCTTGTTTCTCAAAATCGAAAGGAACACTCTAAACTTATTTTCTCCATTAAAATAGTGCAATCTCAATATCTTGATTTCAGTATAATTATTTGATTTAATTCTAAAAACTTACTAGTACTTCTAAGGTTTTCATACAAAAATTAATTTCAAATTAAATAAGTAAAATACAAATTAAAACCCTTATTTCCGGTATCACCTATCAGAGCGGAGTTCCTCAATAGGCTTGTCAGGCCCTACCTATATGATGACAAAATAATATTCACTTCACAAATTCTTAATACTTATTTTCTCCCCTTGTTGGCCTATGGTACTCCAGTAAGACTGTCATCTCAAACACAAATAGGAATCATAATTATTTCATCAACTATGGAGTTACTTCAATATTCTCATCACAATTTATAACATCACTATCATTAATCACACGTCATCACATAAACTCATCACAATCTTATAACATCAATCTCATCAATCATATATCACCGCATAGACTTATCACAAATTTATAACATAAACTTATCAAAATACATCCACCTTTTATCATCACATCACCTAAACCTGTCTAATCAAACATATACATAAATTTCATTCGACATCTAATATCACAATAATATAAAATATCACACATTTAACAAAAATAAATCAAATATCACCATAATATCAAATTCCACATATTTAACGAAATTAAATCAAATATCACAATGATATCAAATGTCCAACAATTAACGAAATTAAATCAAATATCACAATAATATTAAATACCACACATTTAACGAATCAATCAGCACCTTATAAGTATTTCTATTCCATATTGTAATCTCACAATTTCCATTTTGCACATTAATTAATTTATCACTCAAAGGGCTATTGCCGTACGTTGCGAGTCTCAGATGAATCGTTGAGAAATACAGTTTTTCCGTTCATCTCACAACATATTATAATCATAAAATCAAACTCTATGTCACCCATTATCTTATTTCGATGCTTTCCCACACGAGTACGATTCCACAAGCTAGCAATCTTTGTTCTTTGACTTTTTTTTCCTTCAATCGATCTAACTCGACAGGTTATGGGTAAATGTCAAAAATAAATTATGAGAAGATACTCTATAAACTTAATTTCGAAATTCGGTAAAGGAAAATTACCATAATTCAGAAAATTAATCAGTGGATAATATAGCCACTTTTCACACGATCATTTTGGCGTTGATTTCAGTCAAATCGGACTTACGGTGAATAAGAACAGTACATAATAAGGAATTCCACAAACGGAGAAGTCATATATTTTAGAGATAAATTGGGGTTGTTAAAAATCTAGAAAATTGTGTTTAATGGACTAACTAAATAAGTGAAACAACATACTGAAATTTGGACAGAAACGGATAAAGTTTTCTGGAAAAATTATGGACCGTTGGTGTCGATTTTGTTGATTCTCTCACAAATTGGGTACTCTAGCTGCTACAATTCTATCTTGTGGCTCTCTCTTTCAGTCTTTCTCATATTTTCTTTCCTATCCTTTTCAATTAATTTTTTTTTTGGTTTATATTATTTAATTAGGTTTTAATATTGCATATGGATCTTACTCATAAAACATATTTTATTTCTTTATTTATACATTTATTTATTTAAATCAAACGAACAATTACCAAAAAAAAAAAATTAACACAATTTAATTACTAAAATATTACTAATATTTCAAAATTAATATTTTATAAAATAAAGTAATTAATCTTTAAATACATTAATAACCAAAACTCTCATATTTTAAATAATCTCTATAACAATACTTATTTTTCCAAATACTCAAATTTACGATCATTAGAAAATAGTCGAAATTATAAAATAAATAAATACAGTATCAACACTTTATATTAATTACTAAATCATTATAAATATATATAAAATCATAATGTCATAACAAATATATAAAAATAAAGAAAATCAAAACACAATACAACTACTATTCAAAGATAATTATTAATAAAAAAAACCTAATAATAGAAAATAGTCATAAACTATTCAAATATAATTGCCTGCATATTTAACATCAGTCAAGGGCACAGAAAAATATTACATTGGGTACACATATATACATGTAAAATCACATAAAATCTTTTTGTCTAAAATATTACACCAAAAATACTATTATTTTTTAAAAAATATATCAAAATAATAAAATATAATATTTATTATTTATATCGCTCATTTAATCTAATATTTATAAAACTAACACATCATAGAAAACACCTATATAACGAAAATTAATCCCAAAAATTTATCGACATATAATATAAAATAATTTTAAATCAAATTAATTATTTAAAATCCTATTTAAAAAAAATAGTTTATTATATAAATTTGAGATGTTACAATTCTCCATTCGTTAAAGAAATTTTGGCCTATAATTTGTAGTGAACAATACGTGAACTAATATCTAACTAACTGCGCACTCGAGGTTCAAACTTAGTCTATAAACATTTTTTAGACTTTCACTACTCATTCAAGCACAATATGTAAAAGCCACTTAGCTTAGCATGATAGGCTAGCATGACACAATAAATCAATTAAACACATCCCCTTCAACAACTCAATTATGAAGCAAATAAGATGAATAATCAGTATCATTTATATATAAAACTAAGCATGTGAATTTAATCAACAATAATTTACTATATTCAATTTGATCAAATAATCCATATATAAAATACGCTTTCAACTTCAACTAACTTCTCAAAAAATATTCTACAAGTTTTACTCTTCTTAAAGAATGTTTAAATCCAAACAACAATTACTCTACCGATTTCACATAAGTTAGATAGATAGTGAAACATTTAAAATATTTCACCTTCAAGAAATACAAATAGAAACGCATATAACAACTCACTAACATGCAGCCACTTAATTTTTTGTTTGAAAAGAAAACTAGTGTGTATAATCATAGTGAAATAAGACAAATATTTTCACATATAGTTCAAACACACTGAAAGTGTAACTTAATTTCAAAGTGTCACTTTATTTTAAAGTCTTATACTAAAGGCTCATTTATAGAACTCCTAAAATAGTTCTAGGTCCTTATCAAATAAGACAATGTAGAACAAATAAAATACTAACACAATGTACTTATTTATTTAAGCAAGTTATTTAGGAGATCAAACACACTTCATTGAATATTTAATTTAAGTATACACCTTCCACCTAATATTCACACCACATAAACAATTATCAACATTCAACATTAATGCCACATAAGACTCATAATCACTCAAAATTGTATAAGAGATGAACATGTTTTTTAACTATTTAAAAAATAAAATTAACAAGTATTTCTAACAATAATAACATCGTGTTATTGTTGTCTCTTTTATCGATGATGAGTGATCGGGGTAGCTAGTTCCTCTTACTCATGTAGTCATCTACTTAGGATAACCATAAATGTGTCATCCAAATTTAAATATGGATAATTAAGAGTATCTTTAACGTGGTTTGGGAGTGTGAAGCCGACGCCGCAACTCCTACTCCTTACTTCAAGTTAAAAACACACTTAATTACACATTTCCAATAATTTATTTGTAATTTACAACTAGTTATAACAACAAAAGAAAGCACACTTGCATCAATATGAATCACCAATTAAAATAAAGAAATATAGAATTATTTCACTTTTAAACATTCTCAATTACTCTAAAAACTATTCACAAATTCCCAACACTTAGAACGTCTGGAACACAAACACTTTCACCTTCACCTAATCACATATACATGTACATAAGTAATTGAATAATTGGCATCATGAAGTAAAATATTCTCGTAGCAATCCAACACAATTTAATTCTCTAAAATAAGTCAACAATAATTCACACATAAAATATTTTCTTTTATAAAATAAATCAAATTTAATCCCTTCACAAGTTTTTGTTTCTAAAAGTCTATCTATAAAATTTCACCCAACCTTGAATATTCAAGAATTGCTATTGCTAATAATATGAATTTTATACTATTTCAAAATCATGAAGAATGTCCTAAATTGATATCAAAAGTAATATAAAAATATTAATCATTTCGATACAATCATCAACACTTTGAAGTAATTTAAAATTAAAATGCACGCTTTAAAATCAATTTTTATTAATTCTTTTATTTATTTTCCTTCTCTTTCTCAATTAGTAGATATTTTATCAAGAGTAATTCTTTTATTTTTTTTAAATAATCAAGAGTAAGTCAAACAAAAGTTAGTTTTCATTTTACAAAATAAGTCAACTCTAACTCCTTCATGTGATTTTTTTCTTAACTTCTATGTTCTACCACCTCTAAAATTCAAGAATTATTACTTTTTGTTAATAATATGAATTTCCTAATATTTCAAAACTACTACTAACTTTTTGAATTGACTTCGTTAGCAAAATCAAAATTTTAATAATCATTTAATGATCCCAAAGGCAACGTCTATCAATCGATAATTAGTATCACCTCGATTAAATTGATAATTTCAAACATATAGTAGCCAATCAAAAGAAAAATTTATTTCTAACTATCAACTATAACAAAAGAGCAAATAATCAAAGTTATAAACACAAGTCCAATCAAAAGCTAATTAACTCAATCATGTCAACAATTCAAATTAACTTAAATTTTAAGACATAATTTCCTATTATATTTAATCACTTAAATAGAAACTTAGAATCCACAATGCAACACAATTAGAGTAAGAAGATAGTAAATAGTTAATTAGTAACTTCAAAAATATGTACACTTATTCAAAAGCATACATCACATAACACAATAATATAACGGAAAAAAAGCATGATAGTGAAAATAATTAATAACACAAGAAAACACAATTGACACGACTGACATTTGACACACATTGAACCGACACTCAACCCACTCAGCCTGACTGGAAAGACATGCTCTTATACCACTAATGTGACGCACTAAACCCCAAAATAATATATATAATAATTTATATCATATATAAATTTGCAGCGGATAAATAAAAATCTGTTTCCAAGAAAATAAAAACTTTTATTTTGAACTTAGGATATCATGTTTCTCAAAAATTGAAAGGAATACTTTAAACTTATTTTCTCTATTAAAATAGTACAATCTCAATAAGTTTGATTAAAGTATAATTACTTGTTTTAATTCTAATAACCTACTACTGCTTCTAAGGTTTCCATACAAAAATTCGCTTTAAATTAAATAAGTAAAATACAAATTAAAACCCTTATTTCCGATATCACCTATCAGAGCAGGGTTCCTCCCAAACTTGAAGTTCAAGATTCATTAACCTGTAACAACTGTGAATTCACAAATGGAGGGCCCAACCAGTCAAACACAAACAACAAATGAGGTGAGTTTCAAAATCATGTTAATAGTATAGTACAAGTAAGAAGAACACACACAAAATATCATAATAGAACCGTATGATTACACAAACATTGCTCAAGAAAAATATCACACTAAAGAGTCAAAATCACTCAAGGAAAATCAATATCTTTCACTATAACATCAAATTGTCTAAGAGAAGTTATAATCATATGTGAAATACATTAATCACAATAAAACAATCACAAGAAAATGCAATGATATGCATGAACTTAGACTCTACTTCACAATATGGTATCATTCTAAATCTGAAGTACTTGGTTAGGAGGCTTGATACTATGCCACCATTCCAGTGGACAAACAATTCAAATTGGCCATGTCCTTATAGATCCATTCAACTCGACCCGAGACATATATACGCGACAGTCGAGGTAAACATGTGTCATATTTCCCAATCGAATAGCTACAAGGTCTAACAATCTTGCCTTAATTGGCTCAACAATAGACCGCAACGATCAGACTCATTCAGTTGTACTTCCCCGGAATCACTAGGCTAGTCATGCCCTAGCTATACGATGACAAAATATTTTCCACTTCACAAATTCTCAATATTTATTTTCTCTCCTCATTGGCCTATGGTACTCCATTAAAACCGTCATCTCAAACACAAATAGGAATCACAATTATTTCATCAACTATGGAGTTACTTCAATATTCTCATCACAATTTATAACATCACTATCACTAATCACACGTCATCACATAAACTCATCACAACCTTATACATCAATCTCATCAATCATACATCATCGCGTAGACTTATCACAAATTTATAACATCATTACTATTAATTATACATCATCATAATTACATAAACTTATCAAAATACATCAACATTTTATTATCACATCACCTAAACCTGTCTAATCAAACATATACATAAAATTCATTCGATATCCAATATCACAATAATACCAAATATCACACATTTAACGAAAATAAATCAAATATCACAATAATATCAAATTCCACACATTGAACAAAATTAAATGAAATATCACAATAATATCAAATGTCCAACATTTAACGAAATTAAATCAAATATCACAATAATATTAAATATCACACATTTAACGAATCAATCAACATCTTATAAGTATTTCTATTCCATATTTTAATCTCATAATTTTCATTTTGCAAATTAATTAATTTTATCACTCCAAGGGCTATTCCCCTACGTAGCGACCCCTGGATGAATCGTTAGGAAATACGATTTTCCCGTTCATCTCACAATATATTATACTCATGAGTTCAAACACTCTCTCACCACTTACCTTATTTCGACGCTTTCACACACGAGTACGATTCCACAAGCAAGCAATCTTTCTTCTTGGACTTTTTGTCCTTCAATCGATCTAACTCGACAGTTTATGGGTAAACGTCAAAAATAAATTATGAGAAGATACTTTAAAAAATAAATTTCGAAATTCGGTCATGGAAAATTACCATAATTCAGAAAATCAATCAGTGGATAATATAGTCACTTTTCACACAATCGTTTTGGCGTCGGTTTCACTCAAATCGGACCTATGGTGAAGAAAAACGGTACAAAATAAGGAATTCCACAAACGAAGAATCCGGGTATTTTCTAGAACAATTATGGACCGCCGGTGTCGATTTCAATTAATTTTTTTTTTTTTGGTTTATATTATTTAATTAGGCTTTAATATTGCATATGGGTCTAACTCATAAAACATATTTTACTTCTTTATTTATACATTTATTTATTTAAATCAAACGAACAATTATCAAAACTATTTTTTTTAACACAACTTAATTACTAAAATATTACTAATATTTCAAAACTAATATTTTATAAAATAAAAAAATTAATGTAGTTAATTTTTAAAATACATTAATAACCAAACTCGCATATTTCAAATAATCCTTATAATAATACTTATTTTTCCAAATACTCCAATTTACATCCATTAGAGAATAGTCGAAATGTTAAAAAAAAATATAACATCAACACTTTATATTAATTATTAGAACATAATAAATATATATAAAATCACAATGTCATAACAAGTATATATAAAAATAAAGGAAATCAAATACAATATCACTACTATCCAAGATAATTATTAATAAAAAAATAACTAAAAATAGTAATAAATAATGAAATATAATTGTGTGCATATTTAACATCAGTCAATCGCACAGAAAAATATTACATTAATTGGATACGCAAATATACACGTAAAATCGCATTAAATCTTTTTCTCTAAAATATTACACGAAAAATACTATTATTTTTAAAAATTTATATCAAATAATAAAATATAATATTTATTATTTATATCGCTCATTTAATCTAACATTTATAAAACGAGCACATCATAGAAATCACCTATATAACAAAAATTAATCCCAAAATTTATCAATATATATTATAAAATAATTTTAACATCAAATTAATTATTTAAAATCCTATTTAAAAAATAGTTTATTATAAAATTTGTGGTGTTACATGTATCATTATGTAGAACATTATGCATGTTTGTTATTGCTCATTAAATGTTGGAAAGTCTGTGTTACATGTATGTCGCCCTTCCAAAAATATCTTTATTGTTGATTATTCTTAATAGAACAAACAGAAAATTCTTGTGAATATTCTTTCATCATTCTTTAAACAAATGGCTTAATAAAGGACTTAATCATAATGATTTCTTCTTTAAAGTTGATTCTTGTCATTTTTCTGAACTAATATGAATATTTATGAGTCCAATAAACTTGTTTATCATGAGAATATTATTTCTTAACAATTGAGAATGTTGTCTTCTATATAAGAGGAGAAATATTTTATTGAAGCAATACTTCTTGCAATTTCTCTTAGTATTTCACATGTTGTGTCTTGTCCACCAAGTATCACTAAGATACTTTAGTATATGTATGAATGTATTGGACACTTTGTTCATGAAGATGCTATCTTGAAGATGCAATAATCACTCTCTTGAGTAGATATTTATGCACATGTTGATGTGAATGACTTATTGTTTGTCCACTTATGCAATTCATGTTCCTTAAATAAAACTCGAGTGCAATCACTAGTAGATCATTATTCATAAAAGTTAATTATTTATTTCATAAGATTTGTTGTCTTTAAAACATATATAAAAAATGTTTTTACCTCAACAATGTCCCCCCTTTTAATGATGACAAATATTTTGAATAAATCTTTAAGTTTTATGGATCGATATAATAAAAAAATGCAAGAGGTTAATTCTTAATATTCTAATTAAACTCCCCCTAAACATATTTAAGATTTTAATTCTTAACACTCAAATTAAACTCCCCCCTAAACAAAAATATGCAAGATGTTAATTCTTAACATTCTTCATTAATTACATTTATCCTATATTTATCATATATATTTCTTCCCCTTTAGGCATCTATGAAAAAGTTTGGAGAATAAAAGAAAATATGAAGTACAATTGTTGGGAGCAATAATATGAATATATTGCACATATACAATAATATGAATATATTGCACATATACAATAATATGAATATATTGCACATATACAAATCATGTTATTGATAAATGCATTAATATAACAAACTTGTCACATTTGCGTTTAACATCAAAGAACATAGCATGTATGTGATTCATAATCATTCTTGTCAACATTACAATCAAGATATAGGGCTTGGTAATCTAATGTTTTATTAAAAATTATTTTAGTTAAAATTCGAACTTGAGTTCTCTCGAACGATTCGTTTTAAATGAAACTCATTAACCATTTAAATATTCTAGTCAAAATATTTGTGACCAACAGTTTGAAATTATTTATAAGATTGATTTTTTTTTTGAAATCTAATTATTAATTTTATTTAAATGGGTGTGGAGGTCAAATTTGTGATAGTTCTATGTGGGACACTACTAGCATTTTACCTACGGAAATTCATGCAGATTTAAGATAAGAATCCGCAGAGAAAACACATAATACCTACAAATTTGTTGGCATAACTATTTCCTCATGTAAGACTTTTGTGGATAATTACTTCATGAGGATTTTTGAATTCGTAGGTAATTTACTTGCAGATATTTCCAAAGGAAAAGTAAATATATTTTGCAGTTAACATTTACTAAATTAAGGCATTTTGTTATAACTTTTCATGCAGTACCATTTCTAAGCTTATTTCCACATATAATTTCATACGCAATTTCGTATGAAATTTTTTGCCTGAAAATCCGCAGTAACTCATCCATCAAAATTATTTTCAAGAAAATTCTGCGGGAAATTTGCACATGAGCATTTGTTTAATTTTCTTTTTCATTTTCCTTTTACAAAAGCAATTATTTGTTTATTGGCTCCAACGATTTACCACTCTATCACTAATCAATATGATTGATTAAATTTTCAATGATTAAAATAGTGGTTTATAAGTCAAAATAATATAAAAATAGTAAATAATTAAATAAATTTTACAAAAAATAATTATTTAAATTTTAATATAAAATTGGGTCTCAACTTTTCTCATGGAATAGAATTAGTCTTAACTCTTTTTTAAGATATAATTAGCTCATTTTAAATAATTACATAATTATATACATTTATTCATAAAAAATGTTTATTGTATATAATGATACATAGAAAGAATCACTACGCCAAAAATGACATTTTAACAACGCCCATTTTACAGCGCTTGCTAAACACAAGCGCTGTTGTAATTATAATTTAAAAATAACGAAACCTTTTACAGCGCTTTTTGATGACAAGCGCTGTAAAACAAGCGATGTAGTATGTCATATAACGTTTGCGCATCACGTTATAAGGCTTTTACAGCGCTTATAAAAAAAGCGCTATAAAAGGAAGCGCTTTCGCGTATCAGTTACAGCGCTTTTTTCACAAGCTGCTGTAAACACATGCGCTTCCAAATATTTGAACTACCTAATACAGCACTTTTTTCACAAGCGCTGTAAAATACATGCGCTTTCATTGAATTTAACTACCTATTACAGCGCTTTTGTCACAAGCGCTGTAAAATACATGCGCTTTCATTGAATTTAACTACCTATTACAGCGCTTTTTTCACAAGCGCTGTAAACTGCATGCGCTTTCATTGAATTTAACTACCTATTACAACGCTTTTTTCACAAGCGCTGTAAACTGCATCTTTCAAATAATTATATACGTTGGAAACCCTCATATCCTCTACATCTTTCAAATAATGAGTGTAACAATGAGTGTTTTATATTTAGCTTGATTTACATGAACTGAACTGAATATAAATTAGTAATTTACATGAACTGAACTGAACTGAATAGAGAGATTCTCTTTTGCTCAGTGCATATATATATAGATTCTTCAGAAGTTCTCATTTCTAATAATTCATCATCTCATAAAGTATTGTGATAAAGACAATGATAACAATATTTTTAATCCAATAAACAATGATAACAATGTTTTTAATGTCATCCCAAACCAAATAAACCAAACACAAAAATAAAATAAAGAGCCATTTTACAGCGCTTATTTTAAAAAGCGCTGTAAAAGATCCTTTTAAAAATAAAATAATGAGTGTTTTATACCTTTTACAGCGCTTTTCACACAAAGTGCTGTAAACGACTCTTTTGAAAATAAGTAAAAAAGACATTTTACATCGCTTATTTGACAAAGCGCTGTAAAAAAGCTTTAAAAATAATATTCATCAGACACCTAATTTCTTCAAACACCTTGTACGCATCATGGGAATCCAAAAAACATCAGACACAAACCCATTTCTTCAAACACCTTGTACGCATCATGGGAATCCCCAAAATCACATTGTTAACAAAAACATCAGACACAAACCCAATTTTCGCAACATGGCAATGATCCTGAATACCAAGTTTCGATTTAAGAAGGAAAGAAAATGTAAAGAGATAAAAAGGGTGTTGAGGTGGAGATTGAATTGTGAAAGAGTAAGCTTTGATGTTTGTGAAGAAGATGCATAAAAGGAGAAGAAATTTTGGTGGTGACCAGTTATGTGGGTTTTGCATGCATGTTGAGCTTGTTTAAAAAATAACATAACATAACAAAACACAAAAACAATAAGGCTTTTTACAGCGCTCATGTGTAAAAGCGTTGTAAAAGAGCCTTTTAAAATTAACATAAAGAGACATTTTAGAGCGCTTATGTGTAAAAGCGCTGTAAAAGGCTTTAAAAAACATTCATATAACATAATAACACACGAAGGTCTTTTACAGTGCTTATTTGGGAAAAGCGTTGTAAAAGAGCCTTTTAAAATTAACATAAAGAGACATTTTAGAGCGCTTATGTGTAAAAGCGCTGTAAAAGGCATTCATATAACATAATAACACACGGAGGTCTTTTACAGCGCTTTTTGGGAAAAGCGCTGTAACAGAGCCTTTTAAAAATTTAACTAAAGAAGCCTTTTAGAGCGCTTTGCAAAAGAAGCGCTGTAAAAGGCTTATAAAAAGAGCTGTAAAAGGGTTACGTATATATAACAGTTACCTCTTCAGTTTCCTCTTCATTACGTAAACTTCACTATCATCTCAACCTTCATCGTTCTTCTCTTCTTTTGCAAACCCTATCATCCCGTCCATTACGAACCTTATTTCCACGATCATCTCCTTCATTTTGAACCTTATTTCCATCCAAGATCATCTCTCCCATTTCACACAATATATTTTCATTGAAACACGTAACCCTCATTACGTATTTCTTCAATATCCTATTTCTTTGAACCATATTTCTATGAACTTTCTGCGTTCCCTCTTTTCTTTACATTTCATCTTTCTTCGAACCATTATTCAGGTATTGATGTTATAAATTTTTTGTAATCATTAAAATGCATGTTGAGCTTTTTTAAGATATACTGATACATGTTGAGGTTGTTTATAATAATGCATGATCCATGTTGAGCTTGTTGATGTTATACTAAACTGCATGTTGAACTTGTTGTAGTTAAATGGATACAAACAAAGATATAGAAGTTCAAAATGAAGAAGTTGGCACCTCCAAGACTTATGAAAAAGAAGTCAAACGTGGTGCAACTATAATGCAAAAGGTGATTAAAGCAAGGAATAGTGGGATTAAATTTGAGGTATACTATACTTTGTTTGTTGTGTGATTTTTATCTTTTTTTAGGGTTTAGGGCATGTACTTACTATATGAGTTTATTAGGTTGGCTGGAACGAGAGTGGTCAGCCAGTTGACCCCAACAACTCCATGTTTGTAAGCTATATTGGGGCTGTTGTTCGTCAAAATGTCCCAATTACAATAGACAACTGGAGAGATAAGGCATTGAAGGATGCCAAAGATATTATATGGAATGACATTCAAGTAAATTTTTTGATCTACTCTTTTGTCATTTATAATTTTTTTCTGTAAAATACATTACTTATAATTGTTTTCATTGCAGACAACTTTTGTTCTTGATGAGGAACGAAAGTCGTATGTTTTGAGAGTTGCTGGGAAGATCCATCGTGGATTTAGATCCCATCTCTCAAATTTCTATCTAAAAGATAGAGAAGGAAACACAAATGCTGAACCTCCAAAAATATATCAACATTATATATCAAAGGATGAATGGAGAGCATTTGTTTCCAAACGTTCTGACCCGGCGTTTGTCGTAAGTGATTAATTTATTAGCATTTGTGTTTTATTATTTATATTCGTAGCGTATTTTAACTTTTTACACAATTGCTATTTTTTTTATATAGAATATTAGTAAGGAAAATTGCGAACGGGCAAGCAACCCAAAACACCCATACAAGAAATCACGTATGGGATATGCACGCCTTGAACAACAAATTGTAAGTAATTAAACATCACTTTTATATAATGAAGTAATTTGTATTATAAACTATGGTGTGTAACTAATTTGTATTATTTTGTTTATGATTTTAACGAATAGAGAAAAGACACCCAAGCCGATCAACCCTTGGGTCGTCATATATTGTGGAAGGAAGCGCGTGTTAATAAAGAAGGAGTGGTTGATAATAAAAATGTCAAAAAAGTTGTAGAACTTTGTGTAAGTATATTATCACTTTAATATTTTTTTAATATTGTATTTTAAAAATGCTATTGAACTTATCTTTTTAATGTTACATGTATTTTAGGAAATTATTGAACAAAGTTCTGAAACTCAAGAGGGCAACAAGGATACTTGCAAGGACATTCTTGGGAAAGTGTTTAATGTCCCTGAGTATTCCGGTCGAGTTAGGGGAAAGGATTTGGCGTAACTCCCAAAAGCTTTTTCCTCAAGAGAAGCGCCAAAAACCTTCCAACGAGGAAGTATTAGAGAAGCTCAGAATCCTATCAGAGCAAGTGGCACTCTTGGTGAATACGAATAAAGACAAGCAACTTCCAGTTCAGCTCCAACCTGAAATACAAATGGAGAGTGAAATCGGGAGTTGCAACGTCGGTTTGAAAAGTATTCCCGAGGTAATTAATTACTTACTACTTACTTGCTTATGTAATTACTTATGTATTAAAACAAACTTATATATTAACTGTACTTATGTTTTAACTATTGATGTAGGGTGTCACTACATGTGTCCTATACTTGTCCTCGCCTACTCAACGGAAGGTGGGAAAAAGAATATTGTACAATACTTCGGGAGAAGTATTGCACAATATTCCGATCCCCGCGGCCATGTCAAAGTATCGCCTACTGTTGCTTCGAACCAACTGCATCGTTGCCCATACCGGACAACGATGGAGATATGAAGTTCTTAAGCGACGCTATTGGCAGTTACGTGGCATGGCCCACAAACCTTGTTGCCCTCCAAAAAAAGATTCCCAAAGACAAATCAGTTACATCTCCCGAAAAGGTTTGTCACATTTATTGCCTAAGGTTTGTCATTTTTTCAGATTCAATAAACTAACATTTTACCTCATTTTTGTAGGTCCAAATAAATAAACCACCCCTACAGCCAAAAAAAGGCAGCAAACCTCAAAAATTGGAGCTTAATAAGGCTGCCAAACTACAAAGGCTGGAGGGGTAATAAAGCTGCCAAACTTGCAGCAACAAAAAATCTGGATCGGGGAAAATCGGTCGCTGCTGCTGCTGCTCCTAATAAAAGTCAGCCACGCCTTGGTAAATACGGGGCGTGTCTTGACATCCAAATAAAAAGGAACATGAGCAGCAGCAACGATTCGCCTATCGTACACATGAATAAAGACATTTTTGGAGATGAGTATATTGAATACCTCGAAAAGGAGCACATGTACGAACTTCTCGAACATAAGGAGCTGAGTGCAACTGTAATCAACTTGTACATAAGGTAAAAAATACTTTTAATTGCATTTATTTGTAATTAATTAAATTTATTGATAATTAATCTAGTTTAAAATTTTCATTGAAGGTTTTTGTACGAGAAGGTCGTGTGCACGAGGAAATTGTCAAATAAATACTCATTCTTGTCTCCACATAAGATGTCGATGTGGAAACTCGATCCAAACAATGTAAAAAAATACATTGTAGATATGTTTTTAGGAAATATAGAAAGTGATAAATTGTTCTTGGCACCATATAATTCAGGGTACGTAATTTTATCTTTTTTAATTGATGAGAATTTAATTTATTAGTTGTGTATAAACAAAATTGCTTAACCAATTTTTTGTTGTTGTAGGGCACATTGGGTGCTATTTGCAATCAATGCGGTCTCTGAAGTTATATACTATTTGGATCCCGTGCACGGCAATTACAGCAATCACCCCGAAATAAAGACTATGCTCGACACGTAAGTAATATTCGTTTATTTCTTACATATATATATACATATATATAAATAATGTGATTGTTCATGCTCTAATAATCACATTTATTCATTCGATAGTGCCTTAAAAGTTTATCGAGCTCAAAGAAGTGCTAAAGTGTCGAAGCAGAAGTCTAATAACATTACATGGATCCCAATAAAGTGCCCTCGTCAAACAAATAACATCGACTGTGGGTACTACGTATTGAGATTCATGAAGGAGATTGTTGAGAAGAATAAAACTATTATCCCAGAAACGGTACGGTATTTGCATTATATGATTTTCATATATAAATTATCTATATATTTGATACTAACTTAATATAATATGTTCAATTTTTATATTGCAGTACTTTGACAATTCCAGTCCATCATATTCTGAGGAAGATCTGATGGAATTAAAGGAAGACTGGTGTCAGTATGTGCTTGACTTGCAAATTATTTGATTTTCTGGGAAATAGCTTGCTGCTGGGCAAGGGATCTGAATATTATATGGTAGCTAGTGCATATAATGTATATTCTGTTAGTTATTATATGTAAATGATCATAGGACACAATATATGAACATGCATATGGATCTGAATGTAGTTTAGGTTGTAAATTAGGTTATATATATATACGTATCTGAATGTAGTTAATTATGTTGTAAATTAGGTTGTATATATGTATCTGAATGTAGTTACTTAGGTTGTAAATTACAGAGTTACATATATGTTAATAAAGTTGCAGAGTTCTGATTTCTGTTCTACTGATTGTGTGAACTGCTTATGGTATTTGAATATGTTTTGTTGTTGTGTGCACTGATTGTGAAGTGATTTTGGATCAAAATAATTTTGGATCAAAATAATTTTGGATGCAAAGATAAAAGACAGCGCTTTTTAAAAAAAATGCCATAAAAAGCTAAAAAGCGATTTTCATTTCAAATAATTAATTTACAGCGTTTAAAAAAAAAACACACATTTTACAGCGCTTTTTTTAAAAAGCGCTGTAAAATGTTGTTCTAAAGCGCTTTAATGGTGCACATTTTACAGCGCTTTCGTGAGAAAGCGCTGTAAAATGTACAACAAAAGCGCTATAAATGCAGACCCATAATATGAAATTATGGGTGGGCATTTTACAGCGCTTTTTTAAGAAAGCGCTGTAAAATGCACACCCATATATGAAATTATGGGTGGGCATATTACAACGCTTTTTTGAGAAAGCGCTGTAAAATGCACATCCATATATGAAATTATGGGTGGGCATATTACAGCGCTTTTTTGAGAAAGCGCTGTAAAATGCACACCCATATATGAAATTATGGGTGGGCATATTACAGCGCTTGTGTTAAAAAGCGCTCTAAAAGCAGAGCCATAACTCATATAATGGGGTGCATATTACAGCGCTTTTTTGTGAAGAAGCGCTGTAAAATGTGCATAACAAGCGCGCGTTGTATTTACATGTTTTACAGCGCTTTTTTGAAAGCGCTGTTGCATCATTTACCGCGCTCGATTCTACAGCACTTATTTTTTGAAAAAGCGCTGTAAATAGCTTAAAAAAAGCGTTGTAAAATGCGTTTTTTCGCGTAGTGAATTATATATGTATATATACATATAATAATAAATTCCATAAAAAATAATCGATAAATGTCAAATTTTCATTTAATTTATAATAAAAAAAGAAGATAATATTTAATAATAAAATTTATCAAAGATAAAACTATATAACTTTAAAATAAAATTTGGGAAACTAACGTTGTCCAATTTTAAATATTTTGAGACTTTTAAGATGGGTAAGATAAGATCTAATAATTTTCTACAAAAAAAAAGATACAATCAACTAACGGACTTTAAATTATTCATATCCGGTCTCTTATCATGTCCATTAAACGGACCTAAGTTTCCTAAATAATGTTAACCATCTTACAATTATCTCCTATATATATTAACCTAAACCCTTTTGAAATATATCCAACATTTCAAGATATCTTTTCTACATACACCTTTCTCTCTCTCAATTTCCAAATTATCTATATAATCTACCTAGCTAACATGGATTCATCACTTTGTATCAATGGATGTGGTTTCTATGGTTCTCCATCGCACAAGAATCTTTGTTCAAAGTGTTACGAAGATTATCATCTCAAAGAAAACATTACAAGATTAGATCATGAAACTTTTGTTAATGATATTTTTGATGAGGCGGCTTATATTTTTCTTAATGATTTTGACAACATGAAGAATAAGAAGAAAAATAAGCACAAAAGTTATTACAACAAAAAGAGTTCCAACAAGAATATGCAAGCAAAATGAATCTAAAAGAGATTATTTTGTGGCCAACAAATTAGCATAGCTAGTGTTACAAGTTATTTGTTATTTTACACAACTAGTTACTTGTTTATGGTGACTACATAACTCTATGTAAATCTTGATATAATTCATTCTCCATTTGGAAATCTTGCAATTCTTTATGAATATGTTTATTGCTACTATTCTTTCATTTTCATCGAGGGTTGCTTTTTAATTATTAAATATGAATGTAAACTCGTTGAAGAGGACAAGCCGATTCATTGTTTAACGACATTGCAAAGGTGTCCTTTATTCCACTTTTCTCGAATGGAGGTTATAATTTACCTTCATTATGGCCAAAATTCTATTACTTAATATTGTTATATTTATATTTAATAGGATATTTTTAATTCAAAATTTATTTAAGATTCATTAATTAGATTTGATTTGTAAAGATTGATTTAAGATTTTTTTTATTTAAAATATAAATTAGGATGATTAATATTTGATATATTAATTATTATTGTTATTGTTATTACCATATTTTTAATTCGAAAATTAATTAGGATTATTTTAGATTTGATTTTTTTAGATTTATTAAAGAATTGGATTTGTTTTGATTTAAAATTTAAATTTTGATTAGATCAATAAATTTGAAATTAGGACATAATTTGGCTTGATTTTGTTCTGTCATTGTGGAAAACTTTCATTAGAATTTTTTTTAAGGAATCATAGAGAGTTTAATGCTAATTAAATTATTGAAAATATCAAGTTTTTATCTTTGTAATGGTTGAGAAGTGTAGTAGTCCAATTTTTTTGTCTATTAAAAAATTCAATTCATAAATTAAATCTAATAATATTTATTTTGATGCTATAAATCAGTCATAAATTGTTTAATATGTTAAAGAATTATGGTTAAAGTCAAATAATATATAAATTAAATCTAATAATATTTATTAAAAAAATTAAATTTAATTTGAAAAAATAGACAAAAGGAAAAATTGAACTAAACTTTGGAATTTTTTTTTACTCAAACAAAAACATAGACCCCCTATTTATTAGTTTCATGGTTTAATTGATGGGTTTAACGATCATGCATACTAAAATTTTTTACACTAATAATAAATATTAACTATTGATTAAATAGTTTTATTATGATGAAAATTACAATTATATGTTGGGATAATAAAATCATTAGTTAACATTACTTAAAATTATTTTACATTGACAATGCTAATCTATCATATTTGACGATGAAGATGAAACTTCAGAGAACCTTTAGACGTGCGAAATATCCCCTTTCTAAAATTATTTATCCCAATTGCATCAGTAAAAAAAGTAATCTTTAATCTTATCACATAAATGAAATAGAATTACGTATTGTTTTTTCTTAAATATATATGTAATCTCAATAAATTCGTCATGGAAATTTTTTAATTTCAACTTTGACTTTTTAAATTTAAATTTATTTTAAAATTGTCTCTAGTGTTAGAGAGTGTTATAAAAAGTTGAGATAATAAACATAGAAGGGAGAAAAAAAAATAAAAGCGAACTTACAAGAACAAAAAAGAAAAAAGCGAACTTACATGAATGAAACATATGAAGGGGGTTTATTTAAAGCTTGTCTTAGTCTTCGAGTCATAGGACCAGTAGGAGTTTTTAGGTTTAAGCTGATAATGGTTGTAACGTTCTTTTCCTTTGTCTTGAGATGGTCAATTATTGACTTTATATTTTCTTTGTCTGTAATATTTTGACCTAGACTATTGACGTTTATTGCAATACTTCTTATGTTATATATGATTTAATCTTTTAGTACACATAATTACTTGTTTATTAGATTATAATATTATTTGTGTTACAAACATTTCAATTATCATCTCTAATTTACTCATAATTTGTTATCTAAAAATAGTTAGTCATTAATATTAATTTTTATCTTCTAACTTAATCAATACACTTAGCAATCGCTATTAAGAAATAATTGTTCTTATTATTTATTTTGTTGTTATCAAAATATCAACCAAATACTTGTAAGTAAAATCTCTTTTGCACCAACATTATTTTCCAAAAAGCCATAGTGTTAAAACCAAAAACATATACATCATGAATTGAATTTAAATTGAATGTTAATAAAACAATTGATTAATTGACAATACAGTTTGGAAAAATATAGAATGTTTAAAGAGAAATAAATTTTATGTTGGGCCCACCTAAAATATACGTAATGGACAAATGGTACAATTTTTATTTAATTTATAATGGAAAAAAAAAATAAAGATACTATTTCAAAATAAAATTAGATAACGATTTTATTATCTTATCAAACAAACATTTCCAAGATTTTCGAAAAAAAAAGATACCTTTCTAATTAAACATAGTTTGTTATTAGTGATAACCCGTCAATATAAATTCATACAACATATTCAATCAACATTCAACAAACAAATTCAAGCTTGCAACTTATCTTCCTAAACCTTTACACCTTCTCCAAATTTGCTTATTATGGATCCATCACTTTGTGCTAATGGTTGTGGTTTCTATGGTTCACCATCACACAAGAATCTTTATTCAATGTGTTACAAAGATTATCTCAAAGAAAACACTGCCAAATTAGATCATGGAAGATTTGTTATTGAGTCATCATCTTCTTGTCATTCACAAAACCCTAATATTGATGTTGTTTATAACGAGGTGGCTTCTGTTTTTCTTATGGACTTTGAGCACATGAAGAATAAGATCAAGAAAAATAGGCACAAGAGTTGCAACAAAAAAAGTACCTAGAAGAACATGCAAAACAAAGAGATTAGTCATCAAGTATTGATGGAACACTAGTACTATGGTCAAAATTAGTACTACTTGTACTTCTTTTATTGATTAGTTTTCAAGGTGACATTTGTTTGTTCTTTTGTATATTTCTTTGGATTTTGACTAAGTCATTTTCATTCAAATATGTACAAAAGTAGATTAATAATATCATCAATCTTTGGCCAAACAAAGTATAGATAGAGATTCTTTTTGTATTATTTCTTGATAATAATATTTTTTTTTTCTATTCTTTATGAATTCAATCATTCAAATTGTTCTTTTTTTAATATGAGTGTATAATGTGATTATGTTCATTATTCATGAAATTCTATTGAGAAATCGATTCTTTTTTGTTATTAGTTACTATTCACAAGGCATACTATTTGGACACACTCGTACACTTGAGAAAAATTAAAAAGAAAGAAAAAATAATTAAATAATATGTATTTTTAAAATAATTAAATAATATGTATTTTTATACATTTCTACAAAATGATATCTCCAAATATTTGTGACCAAGATTTTGAAATTATTTATAAGATTGGGTTTGTTTTTTGAAATCTAATTATTAATTTTCTTTTAAATGGGTGTGGAGGTGTAACATTACCATGTAACTTGCATTAAAATGGGCAATAACGATTAGAGGTCTTGAGAATCTCTTTCTTTTGATCTATCAAAAATATCAAGATTTCTTCAATTTAATATAAAATTGGGTCTCACGACTTTTTTTATGGAATAAAATTAGTCTTAACTTTAAGATATAATTCACTCATTTTAAATAGTTACATAATTATATACGTTTATTCATCAAAAATGTTTATTATATATAAATATATACATATAAAAATTGGGAAACGAAACGTTGTCCAATTTTAAATATTTTGTGACTTTTAAGATGGGTAAGATAAGATCTAATAATTTCCTCAAAAATAAAATATATACATCAACTAAAATAAAATAAAATATCAAATAATAACATCACTAAATCACATAATAACCTATGTTTTTTTTTAAAATAAATGTAAATTTAAAAGAAAAAGATAAATTTTATATAGAGTACACTAAGAAACTAAACACTTACCATAAAATAAGTTAACATTAAGTTTACTAAATTAACCCTCTTGCAATTATTCCCTATATATAATAACAAATCCTACCAAAATATATCAAATAATTTCAAGATTTCTTTTTTTCGTAAACCTTTCTCTTTCTCTAAATAATTCTATTTTATTTATTAAATATAAATAAAAATATGATATGTATTATATATAAGTCATAAAAATATCTTTGTAAACCAATTATATTTATTTTATAATTTCAATTAATTTTCATATTTTTATAATTTTGAATACTAATCTATTAAATTCTATAAAAAGATAAAACTATCTTTGTGATAAAATTATAAACATTTTTTTAAATTAATTATTAATATTCATTTTTAAATTTAAGATCAAATTCTATTAATTATTTTTATATTATATTTGATTAGATTAACATTTTTATATTTTAGATTATATTTTATAAATTATATTTATATTTTATTATATTTTAATTTTAATTTTATATTTTAAATTATATTTTATAAATGTAATTGAGTAAATTATTATTTTTATCCTATCATGCTTTCAACTCATATGTAGGATAGAAATTTCAACAAGAGAGATAAGATATGATAAAATTATGGATGAACTTATCAGCATATACAGAATTCAAATGGGCCCAAGTTTCCTAAATTAATGTCAACCAGTTCTCCCCTTTATATATTAACCCAAATCCTTTTGAAATATATTCAACAATTTCAAGAGATATTTTCTTCGTACACCTTTCTCTTTCTAAATTTCCAAATTATCATATAATCTACCTTGCTAAATACATGGATTCATCACTTTGTATCAACGGATGTGGTTTCTATGGTTCTCCATCACACAAGAATCTTTGTTCAAAGTGTTATAAAGATTATCATCTCAAAGAAAACATTACAAAATTAGATCATGAAACCTTTGTTAATGATATTTTTGATGAAGCCGCTTATGTTTTTCTTAATGATTTTGACAACATGAAGAATAAGAAGAAAAATAGATGCAAGAGTTGTCACAAAAAAACGAGTCTCAACAAGAACATGCAAGCAAAGTGAATTTAAAAGAGACTATTCGGTCGCCAACAAAATATATTAAGTGTTTGATATGTTAGCAACACTAGTGGTACAAGTTGGTTAGTTATTTCATATAATTAGTTACTTGTTGACTGTGACTACATAACTCTATGTAAATCTTGATATAATTCATTCTCTATTTGTAAATGCTGCAATTCTTTATGAATATATTTCTTCTTATTACTACTATTCTTTCATCTACGGTGGCTTTTTAAGGGATTCAATATTTTTTTTTAAAGATTACTAGACTTTTTTTTAAAACAAAAGATTGCATATTGTTTACCAGTACGCAAAGGTGTCCTTTGATCCACTTTTTTCGAATGGACGTTATAATTTACCTTCGTTATAGTTCATATTAAATCTGAGATAGATTACATCATAAAACTAACAACCTTTGACCAAGTTCCTCAAGTTCCCTTGAATTTTAACCAAGTTCCTCGGTCCTCAAATTATTACTCTAACTGTTATATTTTTATTTTATTAATAGTAATAATTAGAGTGTTGCAAAAAATATGTTGTAATTTTGAATTGTCAATCTAGTATGCCATTTGATTATGTGATGTATTTACATTCTAATTTTTTTTTTTAAAAATATTGTTATATTTATTTTTATTAGTATATTGTCAATTCAAAAAAGAACTAGGTTCATCATCATCATTCGATTTCATCTTCTTCGTTGTTGTTCATCTTTCCTTTTCATCCGAGTTCTTCTTCTTCTTCATCATCCTTTTCATCTGTTTCACTCGTGTTCGTCCTTTGTTCTTTCGTTGTTTGTTCTTCTTCATTTGTTTCGTTTCTTCTTCCTTTAATCCTTGTGTGTTTTGGGAAAAAAATGTCTTCTCATTCGTATTCAGTTACAAGCAACAATTCTCATTTGAGAATTAGAAGGAGAGAATGTTTGTGTGGACTTGAATCTCCAGGTCGAATGTTTCATGGTTGTGGATTTTATAAGGTAAACTATTTGTCAAAATTCTGGAATTTATTTTTTGCTGTATTGTTTTGAGATTATAAAAATTTATTGAAAGAAGATTCAATTTCTTTTTTGTTATGTTGTTTCAGTTACAGGGTAAAACATCTTGCAATTTTTTTGATTGATTTGATGAGCCAATGACAGAACGAGCAAACGAAGTTATTATGTCTTTGATGAAAAGGATTGATGAATTCAAGAAGAAAGAGAATGTGACAAAAAATTAGGATGATGAACTGAATTAGGATTGAAGTTCATACTAATGAGGGGTTTTCTGGCACTTTCATGGCTGTTGATTATTGTTCTTTTGATTATTGTAATGTTGAAGTAATTAAAATGATTGGAGTAAGGGTGTTTTGTAATGATGTAATTTAGGGTGTTTATGGTTTAAATTGTAATGTAATTGTGTAATATAATCAAATTTGAATGAATAATGTTGTTATTATGAAATGAAATCGGTTTATTGTAATTCAATTGTCTATTTTTACATGTTAATAATTCAATTTGGTATTATTGTATAAATGCAATTTGGTCAATTTGGTATCATTGTATAAATACAATTTGGTGAAACAATTTTCCAATAACCAGAACAATTTTCCAAAATAATCATTGTATAAATGCAGTTTGAAATAATCAGAATCATCTGGTCAAAATAATCAGAACAATTTTCTAATTTTTGGACCTAAATTTGATATCAATGTATTAATGCAATTTGGTTAAACAATTTTCTAGTAGTTTGAAATAAACAGAATAATCTGGTCAAAATAATCAGAATAATCAAAACAATTTTCCAATTTTTGGACCTCAATTTGGTATCATTGTATTAATGCAACCTGGTCAAAATAATCAGAATTTTGAATTTAGGTAATAATTAGTACATCATTCCATCAGTACATCATTGCATACTACTGCATTACAAAATAATCATTCCATAAGAACTTAGATCCAAAAAGAGGTCATACTACTGCATAACAAATAAAATTTCCAAGTATCATTACATATTCATAATAACCAAAATAAAATTCACAAGTTTAGTTCCTTCAATTGATTTGTGAATCTTGAGTTTGTGGAGCTTGTGAATCCTGAGATAAATTTTTTGGTGTTTCTCCCTCATCACCTTCAACCCTTGTTTTTTCAGATTAAATTAACTAACAAACTGATTAACCTCATTTTTTCAGATTCAATCAAAACCACCCGCACAGCAAACCTGCCAGAATAAAGTCGCACCACAGCTGGATGTTCGTGGTATAAATAAAGCTGGAAAACTTCAAAATTTGGAGGAAAATGTTTGTGGCATTTAATCTGGCAGGTTTGTCATTTTTTTTTCTTCAGATTCAATAAACTAATTAACCTCATTTTTTAAGATTTAATCAAAACTACCCGCACAACAAACCTGCCAGAATAAAGTCGCACCACAACTGGATGTTCGTGGTAAAACTAAAGTTGGCAAACTTTAAATTTTGGAGGGTAATAAAGCTGCCAAAATTCAAAAAATGGATCGGGGTAAATCAGTTGCTGCTCTTAAAATAAGTCATCCACACCTTGCTTGATTAACCTCATTTTTTCAGATTCAATCAAAACCACCCGCACAGCAAACCTTCCAGAATAAAGCTGCACCACAGCTAGATGTTCGTGGTAAAAAATAAAGCTGGCAAACTTCCAAATTTGGAGGGTAATAAAGTTGCTAAAATTCAAAAACTGGACCGCGGTAAATCAGTTGCTACTCCTAAAATAAGTCATCCACGCCTTGCTCAATTTGGGTCGCGTCTTGACATACAAGCAAAAACGAATATGAACAGCAACGATTCACGTATCATAAGCATGGAGAAAACTATTTTCGGAGATGAGTATGAAGAACTACTTGAAAAAGAGCACATATACAAATTTCTCAATCATAAGGAGCTGAGTGTTACTGTCATCAGCTTATACATTAGGTAAAATACTTTATTTAAGATAAAAATTACTTTTAATTGCATTTATTGGGAATTAATTTAATTTATTGGTAATTAATTTAATTTGACATTTTCATTGAAGGTTTTTGTATGAGAAGTTGGTGTGCACGCACAAATTGTCAAATAGATTTTCATTCTTGTCTCCGCATAAGCTTTCAATGTTTAAACTCGATCCAGTTAATGTAAAGAAATATGTTGTAGATATCCTATTGGGAAATAAAGAGAAGGATAAATTGTTCCTTGCGCCATATAATTCAGGCTAATTATATATTTTTTATTTATATATTTTTTAATTTATGAGATCTTAATTTATTAGTTGTGTAAACAAAATTGTCAACCAAATGTTTGTTGTTTTAGGGCAAATTAGGTGCTGCTTGCAACCAATGCGACCTCTGAAGTTATATACTATTTAGATCCCTTGCATGGCCATTACAGAAATCACTCGGATATAAAGACTATCTTCATTATATAATGTGTTTGTTAATGCTATAATAATCACATTTATTTGATAGTGCTTTACAAGTTTTCCGATCTCAAATGGGTGCAACAGTGTCGAAGCAAAAGTCAAATAACATCACATGGATTCCAATAAAGGTTTGAAATATATGCCTATAAAATTTCATTAACAATCAATGCACAAATATTTATTGACTTATATATTTTATTTTATAGTGCCCTCGTCAAGCTAACAACATAGACTGCGGGTACTATATATTGCGATTCATGAAGGAGATTGTTGATATGAATCAAACTATAATCCCATAAACGGTATGATATTTTCATTATATTTCGATTTTCATATATAAACTATGTATATATTTGACTCTAACTTATTTATGTTCAAATTTTATATCGCACAGTACTTTGACAATTCCAATCCAACATACTCTCAAAGAGACCTAACTGAAATAAAGGAAGACTGGTGTAAGTATGTGATCGAAATGAAAATTATTTGATTTGCTGGAAAATTGACATGCTGCAAGGTTGTGAATATGTAAATGTAAAAAATATGTGTTGTGTTGCAAGGTTCTGTTGTGAATATGTAAAGTTATATAGTTCTGTGTTTTTGTGAATATGTAAATGTAAAAATATATGTAATTGTGTCAAGCTATATAGTTCTGGTTCTGTTGTGAGTATGTAAAGTTATATAGTTCTGGTTCTGTTGTGAATATGTAAAGTTATAAAGTTATGTAATTCTGTTGTTGTGAAATTGATTGTTGGATGAAAACTGATTGTAAACTGATTGCTAGATGAAAACTTATTGTAAACTGATTGCTAGATGAAAATGATTTTGGAAAAAAAATTAAAAGACAATGCTTTCTTAAAAAAAATGTCATAAAAAACTTGTTTATACAAAACAAACGTTATTTTAAAAATTTCATTTACAAAGTTTTTAATAAAAATAGAATAAGAATGTACATATTACAACACTTTTTTTTAAAAAGCGTTGTAAAACATGCATAAGAATGCACCTATTACCAACGCTTTTTTTTTCAAAAAAACACTGTTAAACTTGTACAACAAGCAACACATTTTTAGAGGGGATTTACAACGCTTTTTGAAAAAGCGCTGTAAAACATGGATAAGAATAAACCTATTACATCGTTTTCTTGGAAAAGCGCTGTAAAACTAGTACAACAATCAGCGTGTTTTTAGAAGGGATTTACAACGTTTTTTTATTTTAAAGAGAGCTGTTGTATCTTTTTAAGGCGCTAGATACTACAACGCTTAATTTTTTGAAAAAACGCCGTAAATGGCTTAAAAAAAAGCACTGTAAAATACTATTTTTCGCGTAGTGAGAAAAATTGTATTTGAAATCAAATTTTAGGTTCGGGAGTCCAAATATTTTAACATTCTACAACGTCAGTTAAAAAACAATTATCTATAACTAATTGTGTAAATATTTAAAATATTTATTTCTCCATATTAGTTGAATGTGAATATAATTTTTATAAATATAATGCTAAGATAAAAGAGTATTAAAAATAGAAAGAGAAAAGAAAATAGTTTTGTTTTTAATATTGTGCTTCACTGGAGTGCGATCTTCCTCATACGTAGGTAGTTCTTAAATAGAAAATATGGATGTGTAATTGTTTTAAACAAAGTGTATTTTGTTGTTAATAAAAAATTGTTTTGATGAAAGAAAACGAGTTTGTTTGATTTGAAAAATTATTCTAAAATGTGAGTTTTAAGATTATGAAATTGTACAATTTTTATTTTAAAAATTTAAATAATAAAAAGATGTTACATCTGATTAATCCAGTAGTTTTATTATTTAAATTTAAAAAAGAATAAATTATGTAAAAACATAATGACTAAACAATATAAAAAATAGTATTTAAGAATAAAATGTATAAAAGTAAATCTATGTAACTTAAAAAAAAAAATTACAAAACTAAATATTATCCAATTTTAAATGTTTTGTGTGACTTTTAAGATAGTTAAGATAAGATCAAATACTTTCCTAGAAAACAAAAGATAATATCGATTAATAATAAAATAAAAATATCAAATAATAACATAACTAAATCAGACAAGTTAAGTTCCTACTTAATATTAACTTTAGTCCCATTATCCCTATATATATTAACACAAACCCTATTGAAACTTATCCAACAATTTCCAAAACCTTTCTCTCTCTAAACTTGCAAATTACATCATTTTCTGCAACTTACCTATACATAATCGTAAAACCTAACTAACATGTATCCATCACTTTGTATCAACGATTGTTCGAAGTGTTATAAAGATTATTATCTCAAAGAAAACATTACCAAAGATCATCAAACATTCGTTAATGATATTTTTGAAGAGGCAGATTATATTTTTCGATTTTGAGAATACGAAGAATAAGAAAAAAAATAAATAGGTGCAGTCCCAAAAAAGCGAGTCCCAAAAAAACATGCAAGCAAAATGAATTTAAAAGAGATTATTCGATCGCCAACAAAATAAATGTGTTGGATAAGTTAGTATCGCTAATTTCAAGATTTCTTTTCTTCGTAAACCATCTCTTTTTCTAAATAATTCTATTTTATTTTTTAGAATAAAAATAAAAATATGATATATATTATATATAATTGATAAAATATTCTTAAAAACAAATTATATTTATTTTAAAATTTCAATTAATTTTCATATTTTATAATTTTGAATATTAATCTATATTAAATTATATAAAAAGATAAAACTCGGTTTGTGATAAAATCATAATAATTTTTAAATTAATTATTAATATTTCATTTTTTAAGTTTAAGATCAAATTCTATTAATTATTTTTATATTTATATTTGATTAGATTAACATTTTTTTATATTTTAGATTATATTTTATAAATTATTTTTATTTTATTATATTTCAGTTTTATATTTTAAATTATATTTTAAAAGGGTAATATAGTAAATTATTATTTTTATCCTATCATGCTCTCAACTCATATGTAGGATATAAATTTCAACAAGAGAGATGTGATATGATAGAATTAAGAATTAACTTATCATCAAATAACGGGCTTTAAATTATTCATATCCGGTCTCTTATCATGTTCATTAAACGGGCCTAAGTTTTTTAATTAATGTTAACCATCTCACAATTATTTCCTATATATATTAACCCAAACCCTTTTGAAATATATCCAACGATTTCAAGATATCTTTTCTTCATACACCTTCCTCTCTCTTTCTCTCTCAATTTCCAAATTATCTATATAATCTACCGAGTTTACATGGTTTCTATGGTTCTCCATCGCACAAGAATCTTTGTTCGAAGTGTTACAAAATCACAAAATCTTTGTATCCTTCAAGTATCGATATATTAATTATTATTGTTATTGTTATTACCATATTTTTAATTTGAAAATTAATTAGGATTATTTTAGATTTATTAAAGAATTGGATTTGTTTTGATTTAAAATTTAAATTTTGATTAGATCAATAATTTTGAAATTAGGACCTAATTTAGCTTGATTTTGTTCTGTCATTGTGGAAACCTTTCATTAGTTTTTTTTTTTAAGGATTCATAAAGAGTTTAATGCTAATTGAATTATTGAAAATATCAAGTTTTTATCTTTGTAATGGTTGAGAAGTGTAGTAGTCCAATTTTTTTGTCTATTAAAAAATTCAATCATAAATTAAATCTAATAATATTTATTTTGATGCTATAAATCAATCATAAATTGTTTAATGTGTTAAAGATTTACGGTTAAAGTCAAATAATATATAAGTTAAATCTAATAACATTTATAAAAAAATTAAATTAAATTTGAAAAAATAGAAAAAGGAAAAGTTGAACTAAACTTCGGGATTTTTTTTACTTAAATAAAAAAAATAGACCCGTTATTTATTAGTTTCATGGTTTAATTGATTGGTTTAACGATCATGCATACTAAATTTTTTTACACTAATAATCAATATTAACTATTTATTAAATAGTTTTATTATCATGAAAATTACAATTATATGGTGGGATAATAAAATCATTAGTTAACATTACTTAAAATTATTTTATATTGACAATACTAATCTATCGTATTCGACGATGAAGATGAAATTTCGGAGATCTCAATAGATAATTAAACCATGAATCTATCAAAGATTTCAATAACCTTTAGACGTGCGAAATATCCTCTTTCTAAAATTATTTATCCCAATTGGATCAATAAAAAAAGTAATCTTTAATCTTATCACCTAAATGAAATAGAATTACTTATTGTTTTTTCTAAAATATATATGTAATCTCAGTAAATTCGTCATGTAAATTTTTTTATTTCAACTTTGACTTTGTAAGTTTAAATTTATTTTAAAATCGTCTTAGTGTTAGAGACTATTATAAAAAGTTGAGATAATAAACATAGAAGGGAGAAAGAAAAAAAAAAAAGCAATCTTACATGAATGAAACATATAAAGGGGATTTAATTAAAGCTTGTCTTAGTCTTCGAGTCATAGGACTAATAGGAGTTTTTAGGTTTAAGCTGATAATTATTGTAGCGTTATTTTTCTTTGTCTTTAGATGGTCAATCATTGATTTTATATTTTCTTTGTTTTTAATGTTTTGACCCAGACTATTGACGGTTATTGCAATACTTCTTATGTTATATATGATTTAATCTATTAGTACACATAATTACTTGTTTATTAGATTATAATATTATTTGTGTTAAAAACATTTCAATTATCATCTCTAATTTACTCATAATTTGTTATCTTAAAATAGTTAGTCATTAATATTAATTTTTATCTTCTAATTTAATCAATACACTTAGCAATCGCTATTAAGAAATAATTATTCTTATTATTTATTTTGTTGTTATCAAAATATCAACCAAATACTTGTAAGTAGAATCTCTTTTGCACCAACATTATTTTCCAAAACGCCATAGTGTTAAAAACCAAAAACATATACATCATGAATTGAATTTAAATTGAATGTTTAATAAAACAATTGATTAATTGACAATACAGTTTGGACAAATATAGAATGTTTAAAGAGAAATAAATTTTATGTTGGGCCCATCTAAAATATACATAATGGACAAATGGTACAATTTTTATTTAATTTATAATGAAAATAAAATAAAGATGCTATTTCAAAATAAAATTAGATAACGATTTTATTATCTTATCAAACAAACATTTCCAAGATTTTTGAAAAAAAAAAGATACGTTTTCTAATTAAACATAGTTTGTTATTAGTGATAACCCGTCAATATAAATTCATACAACATATTCAATCAACATTCAACAAACAAATTCAAGCTTGCAACTTATCTACCTAAACCTTTCCACCTTCTCCAAATTTGCTTGTTATGGATCCATCACTTTGTGCTAATGGTTGTGGTTTCTATGGTTCACCATCACACAAAAATCTTTGTTCAAAGTGTTACAAAGATTATCTCAAAGAAAACATTGCCAAATCAGATCATGGAAGATTTGTTATTGAGTCATCATCTTCTGTCATTCACAAAACCCTAATATTGATGATGTTTATAATGAGGTGGCTTCTGTTTTTCTTATGGACTTTGAGCACATGAAGAATAAGATCAAGAAAAATAGGCACAAGAGTTGCAACAAAAAAAGTACCTAGAAGAACATGCAAACAAAGTGGATTTAAAGGAGATTAGTCATCAAGTATTGATGGAACACTAGTACTATGGTCAAAATTAGTACTACTTGTACTTCTTTTATTGATTATTTGTAATATTTTTTTCCCTTTACCATGATTTTGTTTCTAGGTTTTCAAGGTCTTTTGTCTATTTCTTTGGATTTTGACTAAGTCATTTTCATTCAAATATGTACAAAAGTAGATTAATAATATCATCAATCTTTGGCCAAACAAAATATAGGTAGATAGAGAATTTTTGTATTATTTTCTTGATAGTAATATTTTTTTTCTATTCTTTATGAATTCAATCATTACACATTGTTCTTTTTTTAATATGATCGTATAATGTGATTATGTTCATTATTCATGAAATTCTATTGAGAAATCGTTTCTTTTTTGTTATTAGTTACTATTCACAAGGCATACTATTTGGACACACTCGTACACTTGAGAAAAATTAAAAAGAAAGAAAAAATAATTAAATAATATGTATTTTTAAAATAATTAAATAATATGTATTTTTAAAATAATTAAATAATATGTATTTTTATAAATTTTCTACAAAATGATATCTCCAAATATTTGTGACCAAGATTTTGAAATTATTTATAAGATTGGGTTTGTTTTTTGAAATCTAATTATTAATTTTCTTTTAAATGGGTGTGGAGGTGAAACATTACCATGTAACTTGCATTAAATGGGGCAATAACGATAGAGGTCTTTCTTTTTTGATCTATCAAAAATATCAAGATTTCTTCAATTTTAATATAAATTGGGTCTCACGACTTTTTTTATGGAATAAAATTAGTCTTAACTTTAAGATATAATTCACTCATTTGAAATAGTTACATAATAATATACGTTTATTCATCAAAAAATGTTTATTATATATACATATATATACATATAAAAATTGGGAAACGAAACGTTGTCCAATTTTAAATATTTTGTGATCGACTTTTAAAATGGGTAAGATAAGATCTAATAATTTCCTCAAAAATAAATATATACATGAACTAATAA
Organism: Cicer echinospermum; assembly: GCA_002896215.2. Taxonomy (NCBI): domain Eukaryota; kingdom Viridiplantae; phylum Streptophyta; class Magnoliopsida; order Fabales; family Fabaceae; genus Cicer; species Cicer echinospermum. The sequence goes on from PGTU02000001.1 coordinate 6,513,038, forward strand.
TAAATAATAATATCAAATAATAACATCACTAAATCACATAAAACCTACGATTTTTTTTTTAAATAAATGTAAATTTAAAAGAAAAAGATAAACTTTATATAGAGTACACTAAGAAACTAACACATTACCATAAAATAAGTTAAGTTAAGTTTACTAAATTTACCAGCAATTTTTCCCTATATATAAACACAAATCCTACCAAAATATATCAAAATAATTTCAAGATTTCTTTTTTTTTTCTTCTGTAAATCTCTCATTTCTCTAAATAATTCTATTTTATTTATTAATATAATAAAATATGATATGTATTATATATAAGTCATAAAATATATTTGAAACAAATTATAATTATTTTAAATTTAAATTAATTTCCATATTTTTATAGTTTTGAATACTAATCTATTAAATTATATAAAAAGATAAAACTATCTTTGTGATAAAATTATAAACATTTTAAAATTAATTATTAATATTTCATTTTTAAGTTTAAGATCAAATTCTATTAATTATTTTTATATTTATATTGATTAGATTAACATTTTTATATTTAGATATATTTTATAAATTATTTTTATATTTATATTTTATTATATTTTAATTTTATATTTTAAATTCTATTTTATAAAGGTAATTGAGTAAATTATCATTTTTATCTTGTCATGCTTTCAACTCATATGTAGGTTAGAAATTTCAACAAAAGAGATAAGATATGATAAAATTATGGATGAACTTATCATCATATACAGAATTCAGACGGGCCCAAGTTTCCTAATTAATGTCAACCATTTCTCCCCTTTATATATTAACCCAAATCCTTTTGAAATATATTCAACAATTTCAAGAGATATTTTCTTCGTACACCTTTCTCTTTCTAAATTTCCAAATTATCATATAATCTACCTTGCTAAATACATGGATTCATCATTTGTATCAATGGATGTGGTTTCTATGGTTCTCCATCACACAAGAATCTTTGTTCAAAGTGTTACAAAGATTATCATCTCAAAGAAAACATTACAAAATTAGATTATGAAACCTTTGTTAATGATATTTTTGATGAGGCCGCTTATGTTTTTTTTAATGATTTGACAACATGAAGAATAAGAAGATAAATAGATGCAAGAGTTGTCACAAAAAAGCAAGTCCCAACAAGAACATGCACGCAAAGTGAATTTAAAAGAGACTATTCGGTTGCCAACAAAATATATTACGTGTTTGATAAGTTAGCAATGCTAGTGTTATAAGTTGGTTAGTTATTTTACACAATTAATTACATAACTCTATGTAAATCTTGATATAATTCATTCTCTATTTGTAAATGCTGCTATTCTTTATGAATATATTTCTTTCTTATTACTACTATTCTTGTTTACCAGTATGCAAAGGTGTCCTTTGATCCACTTTTTTCGAATGGACGTTATATTAAACTTAATCTGAGATAGATTACATCATAAAACTAACAACCTCCCATAATATAATATTATTTTATTACTTGAATCATGTAAAATTTATTATTGAGTCGTCATCTTCTTGTCTATTCCCAAATTGATAACTGATTATTACTCTAAGTTCCTCAAATTATTACTCTAATTGTTATATTTTTATTTTATTAATAGTAATAATTAGAGTGTTGCAAAAAATATGTTGTAATTTTGAATTGTCAATCTAGTATGCCATTTGAATTTACATTCTAATTTTTTGTTTTAAAAAATATTGTTATATTTATTTTTATTAGTATATTGTCAATTACAAATCCAAAAATTATTTATCGTACCCGATGATGAATATGAAACTTTGGAGATCTCGATAGATAATTAAACCATGAATCTAACGAAGATTTCAATAAGCTTTAGATGCACGAAATATCCTAGTTCTAAAATATTTATCCAATTGGATCAGTAAGAAAAATAATCTTTAATCTTATCACCTAAATGAAATAGAATTATGTATTCTTTTTTCTTAAATATAAATTTAAGAAAATAATCTTATAAAAATAATCTTTGACATTTGAAAAGATAATTTAATTAATTTAAATTATAAAATCTAAAATATTAATTGCACTTAACCAATCATGGATCCTTCCAAAACAAAGTATTACTCTCATTCACTAGCGTAGAAACTAATGCTGAACCAACACATTCCAAAATCCATTTACGTCATTTCTCTGAAACCCATCTTTGTCATTACAAGCTCTAGGTAATCCCACTCAATTGAGTCATATGCCTTCTCGAAGTCCACTTTGAACAAAATTAACTATTTTCTTCTTTTTTGCCTCATCGACCACTTCATTTGCAATTAAGATCACATTTAAAATTTGCAATTGAGATTCAGCTATTACAGAACCAATCACCTGACTCAGTCTATTCGCCAACATTTTTGAGAAAACTTTATACATACATCCACTAATGAAATAGGTCTAAAATCATATAAGACTTGTGGATTATCTTTTTTGGGAATTAAAACTATAAAGGAGCAATTTGATCTTTTATCAACCTCCCATTCACATGCAAATCACCTAGAAAATCTCATAAAGTCACCTTTTATGTTCTCCCTAAACTCTTTCACAAACCCAAAATGTACCCCATGTAGACCTGGAGTTTTGTAGTTGTGACAATCCGACACCGCCTGTTTGACTTTCTCTTCACTAAATCCAACTAATAATGTTTCAGCTTGCATTAGCGAGAGAGAATTAAATTGTAAGTTATCCAAACTCATGTAGATGGAACTGGTGGATTTTAAAACGACCTTCAAAATGATTAAACACTGCACTTCACATTGGCTCCACCCCTTCGACGCGCACAGTCCCAACCTCAATACTGAGAATCGAATTATGACGCCTCCTATTGGATACCGTACCATGAATAAACTGTGTTTGCATATTCTTCTCTCAACCATTGCATTCGCGAACTTCGCCACTGAATACTACAATTGTACCGAGACCAAGAACAAATATTAGCTGACAATTGTCTTGTCTAAGCTCTTCAATCTCCACGTCTGATAGAACACATGATTCTACTTTAATATCAAACTTATTTATCTCTTCTTTAGCCACCTTTATCTTGTCAAATAGGTTGATGCAATGTTCCTTATGTCAACTCCTCAAGTGATTTTTGATATTTTTCAACTTCTACTTTATGTATAAAGCCCCCTCCCCCCCCCCCCCCAAACCAAACACCGTATAATTATCCCATACCTCCTTAACAAAATCCTTATAATCATCAAATTCCTCCCAACACTTCAACATACGAAAAGGTCTTGGTCCCCAATTAACCCAATCACCAAACAAGAATAATGGACAATGATCCGATAAGCCTCTATCCAACGCCATTGCAAACAATTGGGCCATTGACGACACCAAGTAAAAGCTCTACCATTTAAAGGAAAATCAATAAATTATGATTCCTCAATAAAATTATTAAAGCACAAAATGTCTTCCATTTGGATATACTCAATCCTCCATTTCCTTTCACTTTCCTTCCTAATTGCATTAAAATCTCCACATAACACCAACAACAATCTACATCACTCTCAACCTTCTCGACTATCATATTCCACAGATCTCGCTTCTCAATCCTGTCACAAGGTGCATAAACATTTACCTCACAAAATTTATCTCCAGTATCCTTCCACTCCCCTTCATAACTATGAATCTAACCATGAATCTAACGAAGAATTCAATAAGCTTTAGATGCGCGAAATATCCTAGTTCTAAAACTATTTACCCAATTGGATCAGTATGAAAAATAATCTTTAATCTTATCACCTAAATGAAATAGAATTATGTATTCTTTTTTCTTAAATATATATTTAATCTCAATAAGTTAGCGTTTTTTTTTATTTATTTATTTATTTTCGTCATGTAAAATTTTTTATTTCAACTTTGACTCTATAAGTTTAAATTTGTTTTAAAATCGTGTCTAGTGTTACTGAGATAATAAACATAGAAGGGAGAAGGAAACAAAAGCAAAGAATAAAAATAAAATAAAAAACGCGAACTTACATGAATGAAACATATAAAAGGGGTCTATTTGAGTCATATGATCAATATGAGTTCTTTTCTTTTGTCTTCAAATGTTCAATCATTGACTTTATATTTTCTTTGTGTTTAATCCAGACTGTAGATTCTAAGACGTTTATTGCAATACTTCTTATGTTATATTATGACTTACTCTATTAGTACACATAATTACTTGTTTATTAGAATATAATATAATGTGTTAAAAACAGTTAAATTATCATATCTGATTTGCTCATAATTTATGTTATCTTAAAATAGATAGTCGTTAATATTAATTTTTTCTTTTAACTTAATTAGTACGCTTAATTGTTCTTATTATTTATTTTGTTATCATCAAAATATCAACAAAAAACTTGGAAGTAAAACCTCTTTTGCACTAATATTATTTTCCAAAAGCCATAATGTTAAAACCAAAAACATATACATCATGAATTGAATTTAAATTGAATCTTTAATAAAAGAATTGATTAATTGACAATACAATTTGAACAAATATAGAATGTTTGAAGATAATTAAATTTTATGTTGGGCCTACCTAAAAATATATATAATGGACAAACGATACATTTTTATTTAATTTATAATGGAAAAAAATAAAGATACTATTTCAAAATAAAATTAGATAACGGTAAGTTTTCTAGATTTTCAAGATTTTTAAGATTTAAAAAAAAAAAAAAAAAGATAGGTTTTCTAATCAAACATGTTTCGTTATTAGATGATAACCCGCCAATATAAATTAACACAATCTATTCCATCAACATTCAAATTTGCTTTCTAAACCTTTCCACTTTCTCCAAATTTGCTTATTTGAGATCAAATTAAATCAAGTGAAACAAGATGGTTCAACCAAATTGTTTGAATAAAGGATGTGGTTCCTATGATGTTCTTGGTATCAAGAATATTTGTGGAAAGTGTTTTAGAGAAAATCTCGAACACAGCACAACAAATTCAAATATTGAAGGTCATGTTTTCAAGACTCCCATATTTAATATATGCAATAGTATTACTTCTATGACTCTCACCAATTCTACGAAGAAGATGGGCAAAAAGTACCAACAACAAAAATTAGATTAATTAATAGGGTCATGGGATGATTTGTAAGATATGAATATATAGATATCATTGATGTTTTCTTTTTTCTTAAGAAAAAATTACATTTTTATCTTTCTATTTATCTTTATGAGTTTGTTCCTTAATATTATGAATATATGATGTGATGTGATTAACTTTATAATGCATATAGTATTATTGATTCATCGGTTTCTATCCAATCATGATAAATTTAATTATACTAAGTTAAAAATTATACTAAATAGTGTTGAAATTGTCCACCCAATTATAGTCTCCCTTTTTCATTAAATCTAATTTTAATTTATGATAAATATCGGTGTGATGATTAAATTTCGAATAATTTGTCAAAATAGTGTTTATACGATATCAAAGACAACAAGTTGGGTTATTCCACCGATTTACAAATACAAAGATTTGTTTCCTTTTAGATTAAAAGAGACAATTGCGCTCTAACAAAATTCTTCACATTGTTGATAACTAAATTAAAAGAGACATACTTTATCTATTTATTTTTATGATTATTAAAAAAAATTAATTAAGTGCAATTAATATTTTAGATTTTATAATTCAAATTTATTAAATTATCTTTTTAAATGTCAAACAGTCAATTGACGACATTAAATATTTTTTTATTAAAATAATGATGTATTAAAAATATTAATATTAAATAATTTAAAAATAATAATTTTTATTTATATTATTAATCAAGAACACAATAACGGGTTAAATGCTGCAAGAGCACAAGAAACTTTCAACATCATTTTTCCAACAAAAACCTTAATTAAGACAATAGATATATGGATCATCTAGTTTATATTTTCACATTTTGTTAATTTATAGACAATATAGGACTTTAACCATTTACACTTGAATTCAACATTCAATTAATGTTAATCCAATCAATGAAATGAGATTAAGTGTAATTACTAAATTTAATATTGAGAGGAACATAAACTAGGTTTTGGTAATCAAATACAATGTGTGGTCAATAAACTCCAAGTGCAAGCCACACTTAGGGAAGATAAGGGGAATACAAGAGACTACCCTTTTACGAAGTTGTTGGAGAGCCATAATACAATTTTAAAATATTCTCTATAAAAGATAAACTTGTTAGAAGAAATTTTTCAGCTTCCATAGAGGGATCTGAGTGATTTGAGAAGCTTCAAAAGGGAGAAACATGTCATCAATGATGGAAATGTTCCAAGCATTCTAACTATCCAAAATGATATCCTTAATTGAATTAATGGAGGTGTTGGGAGGTGTAGGGCTCCAAATTTTGAACCCATTTTGATAGGACAACCAATTATATGTCCATATAGCATTCCTTTTTAAGAATCCAAGAAGCCTAAAGGATGTTATGCCAAGTTCATCATAAGAATCATGGTATGTCATGAGCCTCCATCCATGCTTTGCTAATAAAATGTCATTGAAAGTTTGAATTGTGGAATGAATAGTCACAAGAAATAAAAGTTTGAATTGTGACCCTTTTAAAATTTTGTTTGTTTACATTTATTGATGTTTTACTCAAAGATTAAACTTGGTAATCAAAAATTGATTAGTAGTTTATTAACTGACTAGAGCGCTCTCGACAGTTTATATGAAGTTAAGAAGTTGAAAATAAAAATAATAATAATGAAGGTGTGCAAATAATTAAATATAATGGATAGAAAAATGACACACAACAAGTATACTAGTTCACCAAACTCAGGTAGTTCAGTCCTCACAACCGTAAGATTTTCACTATATTCTTCAGAACACCTTTTCTCTTGATCACACATTGATCAATTACAATCTTCACCTTTCAACTTAGAAATGATTTTTTTAGTCACCTTTCAACCTAGAAATGATTTTTTCAGTCAACTTCCAACCTAAAAATGATTTTTTCAGTCACCTTTCAACCTAGAAATGATTTTTTCAGTCACCTTTTAACCTTGAAAGGATTTTCACAGTCATATTTTCAATCTAGAAAAGATTTTTATAAACAAACTCATATAACATAAAAGATAGAATTCAATTAATTTCAATGTGTATGATAAAAATTGTTTGGGGATCTAATGAATCTCAACTATTTGTTTGTGGATAAATAAAGTAAAATTTAGTAAATGATGATCTACAAATATAGTGAAGAAAACTGGAGTTTGTTTGAAGAGTTTTTGACTTGTTCTTACTTAAACAAGTGTTGGTAGAATGCAAATTAAACTTTTGCCTTCATATTTCAATTGAGCTTCAATTTATAGATGATGAGAGGTTTTGAATATCCAGTTTAAACGGGATATAATCGTTAGACACATTATCCCAAATGTCATATTTCAATCTAGAAAAGATTTTTATAAACAAACTCAATCTAACATAAAAGATAGAATTCAATTAATTTCAATGTGTATGATAAAAATTGTTTGGGATCTAATGAATCTCAACTATTTGTTTGAGATAAATAAAGACAAATTCAGTAAATGATGATCTACAAATATAGTGAAGAGAAACTGGAGTTTGTTTGAAGAGTTTTTGACATGTTCTTACTTAAACAAGTGTTGGTAGATTGCAAATTAAACTTTTGCCTTCATATTTCAGTTGAGCTTCAATTTATAGATGATGAGAGGTTTTGAATATCTAGTTTAAATGGGATATAATCGTTAGACACATTATCCAAGTGTCATATTTCAATCTAGAAAAAATTTTTATAAACAAACTCAATCTAACATAAAAAATAGAATTCAATTAATTTCAATGTGTATGATAAAAATTGTTTGGGATCTAATGATTCTCAACTATTTGTTTGAGATAAATAAAGACAAATTCAGTAAATGATGATCTACAAATATAGTGAAGAGAAACTGGAGTTTGTTTGAAGAGTTTTTGACCTGTTCTTACTTAAACAAGTGTTGGTAGATTGCAAATTAAACTTTTGCCTTCATATTTCAATTGAGCTTCAATTTATAGATGATGAGAGGTTTTGAATATCTAGTTTAAACGGGATATAATCGTTAGACACATTATCCAAGTGTCATATATGTTTTAAAACAATTAAACACATATTTATATTATTATCCAAAATGTTCTTGACAAACCTAGTTCTTAATTTTGGATCTGATGGAAAATGTGAATGAGTGTGAGAATGGGATGTCACATGTCAGTTTGTACTATTCCAAATCACAACTATGCAAAAATTATTGTAGGATAATGTAAGTATAATGTACTTGTGTCCTTGTCTTCCTTGCTCGCTACTCATTAATCTGGAAGGTTGTTTGCCTTCTTTAGGCCTTCAACTCGAGTTATTGGGTTTGATTACTTTTGGATGTTCCATGTTCGAATTATATTAATCTAGAACATGCTTTTTAGTGATCCCAAAACAGATTCATTAGTCTCTTGTCTTTTATTTAAGACAACTAGAATGAATTAGAATGTTCTGCAACCATTTTGTCATCAATTTGGAGATCAATTTATGTATTGTGACGCCATAAACCCCAAAATAATATATAAAATAATTTATATCATATATAACTATAAAATTTGCAGTGGAAAAATAAAAATATGTTTCCAAGAAAATAAAAAAGTTTATTTTTATCTTAGGATATCATGTTTCTCAAAAATCGAAAAGAACACTTTAAACTTATTTTCTCGATTAAAATAGTGCAATCTCAATATCTTGATTTAAGTATAATTATTTGATTTAATTCTAAAAACTTACTAGTACTTCTAAGGTTTTCATACAAAAATTCATTTCAAATTAAATAAGTAAAATACAAATTAAAACCCTTATTTCCGATATCACCTATCAGAGCGGAGTTCCTCAATAGGCTTGTCAGGCCCTACCTATATGATGACAAAATAATATTCACTTCACAAATTCTTAATACTTATTTTCTCCCCTCGTTGGCCTATGGTACGTACTCCAGTAAGACTGTCATCTCAAACACAAATAGGAATCATAATTATTTCATCAACTATGGAGTTACTTCAATATTCTCATCACAATTTATAACATCACTATCATTAATCACACGTCATCACATAAACTCATCACAATCTTATAACATCAATCTCATCAATCATATATCACCGCATAGACTTATCACAAATTTATAACATCATTATTATTAATTATACATCATCATAATCACATATACTTATCAAAATGCATCCACCTTTTATCATCACATCACCTAAATCTGTCTAATCAAACATATACATAAAATTCATTCGACATCTAATATCACAATAATATCAAATATCACACATTTAACAAAAATAAATCAAATATCACCATAATATCAAATTCCACATATTTAACGAAATTAAATCAAATATCACAATGATATCAAATGTCCAACAATTAACGAAATTAAATCAAATATCACAATAATATTAAATACCACACATTTAACGAATCAATCAGCACCTTATAAGTATTTCTATTCTATATTTTAATCTCACAATTTCCATTTTGCACATTAATTAATTTATCACTCAAAGGGCTATTGCCGTACGTAGCGAGTCTCAGATGAATTGTTGAGAAATACAGTTTTTCCGTTCATCTCACAACATATTATACTCATAAATTCAAACTCTATCTCACCCATTATCTTATTTCGACGCTTTCCCACACGAGTACGATTCCACAAGCAAGCAATCTTTGTTCTTTGACTTTTTTTTCCTTCAATCGATCTAACTCGACAGTTTATGGGTAAATGTCAAAAATAAATTATGAGAAGATACTCTATAAACTTAATTTCGAAATTCGGTAAAGGACAATTACCATAATTCAGAAAATTAATCAGTGGATAATATAGCCACTTTTCACATGATCATTTTGGCGTTGATTTCACTCAAATCGGACTTACGGTGAATAAGAACAGTACATAATAAGGAATTCCACAAACGGAGAAGTCATATATTTTATAGATAAATTGGGGTTGTTAAAAATCTAGAAAATTGTGTTTAATGGACTAACTAAATAAGTGAAAAAACATACTGAAATTTGGACAAAAGCGGATAAAGTTTTCTGGAAAAATTATGGACCGCTGGTGTCGATTTTGTTGATTCTCTCTCAAATTGGGTACTCTAGCTGCTACAATTCTATCTTGCGGCTCTCTCTTTCAGTCTTTCTTATATTTTCTTTCCTATCCTTTTCAATTAAATTTTTTTTGGTTTATATTATTTAATTAGGTTTTAATATTGCATATGGATCTTACTCATAAAACATATTTTATTTCTTTATTATACATTTATTTATTTAAATCAAACGAATAATTACCAAAAAAAAAATTTAACACAATTTATTACTAAAATATTACTAATATTTCAAAATTAATATTTTATAAAATAAAGTAATTAATCTTTAAAATACATTAATAACCAAAACTCTCAAATTTCAAATAATCTCTATAACAACACTTATTTTTCCAAATACTCAAATTTACCATCATTAGAGAATAGTCGAAATTATAAAATATATAAATACAGTATCAACACTTTATATTAATTACTAAATCATAATAAATATATATAAAATCACAATGTCATAACAAATATATAAAAGTAAAGAAAATCAAACACAATATAACTACTATTCCAAGATAATTATTAATAAAAAAAAACTAATAATAGAAAATAGTCATAAACTATTCAAATATAATTGCGTGCATATTTAACATCAGTCAAGGGCACAGAAAAATATTACATTGGGTACACATATATACATGTAAAAATCACATAAAATCTTTTTCTCTAAAATATTACACCAAAAATACTATTATTTTTTTAAAAATATATCAAATAATAAAATATAATATTTATTATTTATATCGCTCATTTAATCTAATATTTATAAACTAGCACATCATAGAAAACACCTATATAACGAAAATTAATCCCAAAATTTATCGACATATAATTATAAAATAATTTTAAATCAAATTAATTATTTAAAATCCTATTTAAAAAACATAGTTTATTATAAAATTTGAGATGTTACCATTCTCCATTCGTTAAAAAAATTTTGGCCTCGAAATTTGTAGTGAACAATACGTGAACTAATATCTAGCTAACTGCGCACTCGAGGTTCAAACTTAGTCTATAAACATTTTTTAGACTTTCACTACTCATTCAAGCACAATATGTAAAAAACCACTTAGCTTAGCATGATAGGCTAGCATGACACAATAAATCAATTAAACACATCCCCTTCAACAACTCAATTATGAAGCAAATAACATGATTAATCAGTATCATTTATATATAAAACTAAGCAAGTGAATTTAATCAACAATAATTTACTATAGTCAATTTGATCAAATAACCCATATATAAAATACGCTTTCAACTTCAACTAACTTCTCAAAAAATATTCTACAAGTTTTACTCTTCTTAAAGAATGTTTAAATCCTAACAACAATTACTCTACCGATTTCACATAAGTTAGATAGGTAGTGAAAAATTTAAAATATTTCACCTTCAAGAAATACAAATAGAAACGCATATAACAACTCACTAACATGCAGTCACTTAATTTTTTGTTTGAAAAGAAAACTAGTGTCTATAATCATAGAGAAATAAGACAAATATTTTCACATATAGTTCAAACACACTGAAAGTCTAACTTAATTTCAAAGTGTCACTTTATTTTAAAGTCTTATACTAAAGGTTCATTTATAGAACTCCTAAAATAGTTCTAGGTCCTTATCAAATCAGACAATGTAGAACAATAAAATACTAACACAATGTACTTATTTATTTAAGCAAGTTATTTAGGAGATCAAACACACTTCATTGAATATTTAATTTAAGTATACACCTTCAACCTAATATTCATACCACATAAACAATTATCAACATTCAACTGCCACATAAGACTCATAATCACTCAAAATTGTATAAGAGATAAACATGTTTTTTAACTATTTAAAAAATAAAATTAACAAGTATTTCTAACAAATAACACCATGTTATTGTTGTCTCTTTTATCGATAATGAGTGATCGGGGTAGCTAGTTCCTCTTACTCATGTAGTCAACTACTTAGGGTAACCATAAATGTGTCATCCAAATTTAAATATGGATAATTAAGAGTATCTTTAACGTGGTTTGGGAGTGTGAAGTCAACGCCACAACTCATACTCCTTACTTCAAGTTAAAAACACACTTAATTACACATTTCCAATAATTTATTTGTAATTTACAACTAGTTATAACAACAAAAGAAAAGACACTTGCATCAACATGAATCACCAATTAAAATAAAGAAATATAGAATTATTTCACGTTTAAACATTCTCAATTACTCTAAAAACTATTCACAAATTCCCAACACTTAGAACGTCTGGAACACAAACACTTTTCACCTTCACCTAATCACATATACATGTACATAAGTAATTGAATAATTGGCATCATGATGTAAAATATTCTCATAGCAATCCAACACAATTTAATTCTCTAAAATAAGTCAACAATAATTCACACATAAAATATTTTCTTTTATAAATAAATCAAATTTAATCCCTTCACAAGTTTTTGTTTCTAAAAGTCTATCTATAAAATTTCAACCAACCTTGAATATTCAAGAATTGCTATTGCTAATAATATGAATTTTATACTATTTCAAAATCATGAAGAATGTCCTAAATTGATATAAAAAATAATATAAAAATATTAATCATTTCGATACAATCATCAACACTTTGAAGTAATTTAAAATTAAAATCCACGCTTTTAAAATCAATTTTTATTAATTCTTTTATGTGACCCCCCCCCCCCCCCCCCCCCATTTATTTAGTACCATTATAAATTCTAATATCAAGTTAAAGTTCATAATCAAAATCAGTCAATCAATAATTCAAAAGGAAATATCCCAACACGCTCACTATTCGTTATTCACATAAGCCCCTTTAAACCAATATAACAACAAAATCTTTTGATTTTCTTAAAAACAACACCAGTAAAATATGGTGTAAATTTTCAGCTATTTTAAGTAGAATTATTGTTACTTTATAAACAATAAAAATTCAACTCAATTAATTTTTTTAAATAATCAAGAGTAATTCAAACAAAAGTTAGTTTTCATTTTACAAAATAAGTCAACTCTAACTCCTTCATGTGATTTTTTCTTAACTTCTATGTTCTACCACGTCTAATATTCAAGAATTATTATTTTTTATTAATAATATGAATTTCCTAATATTTCAAAATTACTACTAACTTTTTGAATTGACTTCATTAGCAAAATCAAAATTTTAATAATTATTTAATGATCCCAAAGGCAACGTCTATCAATCGATAATTAGTATCACCTCGATTAAATTGATAATTTCAAACATATAGTATCACAATGTGGTATGATTCTAACTCTGAAGTACTTGGTTAGGAGGCTTGGTATTATGCCACCATTCCAGTGGACAAACAATTCAAATTGGCCCTGTCCTTATAGATCCCCTCAACTCGACCCAAGACATATATACGCGACAGTCTAGGTAAATGTGTGTTGTATGGTAGCTCCCGACATTTAGAGTGCTACCTCTAACTCACCTAAGAATTTCCGAATCGAATAGCTCCAAGGTCTAACAATCTTGCCTTAATTGGCTCAACAATAGACCGCAACGATCAGACTCATTCAGTTGTACTTCCCCGGAATCACTAGGCTTGTCAGGCCCTAGCTATATGATGACAAAATAATTTCCATTTCACAAATTCTCAATATTTATTTTCTCCCCTCATTGGCCTATGGTACTCAATTAAGACCGTCATCTCAAACACAAATAGGAATCACATTTATTTCATCAACTATGGAGTTACTTCAATATTCTCATCACAATTTATAACATCACTATCATTAATCACACGTCATTACATAAACTCATCACAATCTTATAACATCAATCTCATCAATCATACATCAATGCATAGACTTATCACAAACTTATAACATCATTACTATTAATTATACATCATCATAATTACATAAACTTATCAAAATACATCCACATTTTATTATCACATCACCTAAAACTGTCTAATCAAACATATACATAAAATTCATTCGATATCCAATATCACAATAATACCAAATATCACACATTTAACGAAAATAAATCAAATATCACAATAATATCAAATTCCACACATTGAACGAAATTAAATGAAATATCACAATAATATCAAATGTCCAAGATTTAACGAAATTAAATCAAATATCACAATAATATTAAATATCACACATTTAACGAATCAATCAACACCTTATAAGTATTTCTATTCCATATTTTAATTTTATCACTCTCCAAGGGCTATTCCCGTACGTAGCGACCCCTGGATGAATCGTTAGAAAATACAGTTTTCCCGTTCATCTCACAATATATTATACTCATGAATTCAAACACTCTCTCATCGCTTACCTTATTTCAACGCTTTCACACACGAGTACGATTCCACAAGCAAACAATCTTTGTTCTTGGACTTTTTGTCCTTCAATCGATCTAACTCGATAGTTTATGGGTAAACGTCAAAAATAAATTATGAGAAGATACTCTAAAAAAATACATTTCGAATTTCGGTCATGGAAAATTACCATAATTCAAAAAATCAATCAGTGGATAATATTGTCACTTTTCACACGATCATTTTGGCGTCGGTTTCACTCAAATCGGACCTACGGTGAAGAAGAACTGTACAAAATAAGGAATTCCACAAACGGAGAATTCGGGTATTTTCTAGAACAATTATGGACCGCCAGTGTCGATTTCAGTTAATTTTTTTTTTGGTTTATATTATTTAATTAGGCTTTAATATTGCATATGGGTCTAACTCATAAAACATATTTTACTTCTTTGTTTATACATTTGTTTATTTAAATCAAACGAACAATTATCAAAAACTACTTTTTTAACACAACTTAATTACTAAAATATTACGAATATTTCAAAACTAATATTTTATAAAATAAAATAATTAATGTAGTTAATTTTTAAAATACATTAATAACCAAAACTCTCATATTTCAAATAATCCTTATAATAATACTTAATTTTCCAAATACTCCAATTTACCATCATTTGAGAATAGTCGAAATGATAAAATAAATAAATATAACATAAACACTTTATATTAATTATTAGATCATAATAAATATATATAAAATCACAATGTCATAACAAGTATATAAAAATAAAGGAAATCAAATACAATATCACTACTATCTCAAGATAATTATTAATAAAAAAATAACTAAAAATAGAAAATAGTAATAAATAATTAAAATATAATTGTGTGCATATTTAACATCAGTCAATCGCACAGAAAAATATTACATTAATTGGATACGCATATATACACGTAAAATCGCATTAAATCTTTTTTTCTAAAATATTACACGAAAATACTATTACTTTTTAAAAATTTATATCAAATAATAAAATATAATATTTATTATTTATATCGCTCATTTAATCTAACATTTATAAAACGAACACATCATAGAAATCACCTATATAACGAAAATTAATCCCAAAATTTATCAATATATATTATAAAATAATTTTAACATCAAATTAATTATTTAAAATCCTATTTAAAAAAATAGTTTATTATAAAATTTGTGGTGTTACATGTATCATTATGTAGAACATTATGCATGTTTGTTATTGCTCATTAAATGTTGGAAAGTCTGTGTTACATGTATGTAGCCCTTCCAAAAATATCTTTATTGTTGATTATTCTTAATAGACAGTTGATTATTCTTTATCTTTGATTATTGTTAATCTTTATTGTTGATTATTCTTGAATAAATCTTTAAGTTTTATGGATCGATATAATAAAAAAAAAAATGCAAGAGGTAAATTCTTAATATTCTAATTAAACTCCCCCTAAACATATGTAAGATTTTAATTCTTAACACTCAAATTAAACTCCCCCTAAATAAAAATATGCAAGATGTTAATTCTTAACATTCTTCATTAATTACATTTATCCTATATTTATCATATATATTTCTTCCCCTCTAGGCATCTATGAAAACGTTTGGAGAATAAAAGAAAATATGAAGTACAATTGTTGGGAGCAATAATATGAATATATTGCACATATACAAATCATGTTATTGATAAATGCATTAATATAACAAACTCGTCAAATTTGCATTTAACATCAAAAAACATAGCATGTATGTCATTCATAATCATTCTTGTCAACATTACTATTGACAATGATAACAAAAAGAAATATATTATAAAAATTAAGGTAACTAATGTTATTAAGATAACTAAAAGCAATATGTTATTGACAGTGATACCCTTTCCGCAACAAGTTATTAGATAACTATACAAATTAAGGTAACTAAAAAAAATTAACTATACATTTTTGAAAGTACCTTATAAAAATAACCATATAAATTATTGCATTCATAGACTTAAAAAAAAATAACGTAAGTTATATAGAAAAAACAAATTTATGTTTTAGCCTATTTTAAATAATTATATAATTGTGTTAAATAAGTTTTTATTTTTTATAAAATTATAAAGTTTTGTTTGAAAGATTTGCTTGTGCTAATGGTTGTGGTTTCTATGGTTCACCATCACACAAGAATCTTTGTTCAAAGTGTTACAAAGATTATCTCAAAGAAAACATTGTCAAATCAGATCATGGAAGATTTGTTATTGAGTCATCATCTTCTTGTTATTCACAAAACCCTAATATTGATGATATTTATAATGAGGTGGCTTCTGTTTTTCTTATGGACTAGCACATGAATAATAAGATCAAGAAAAATAGGCACAAGAGTTGCAACAAAAAAAGTACCTAGAAGAACATGCAAACAAAGTGGATTTAAAGGAGATTAGTCATCAAGTATTGATGGAACACTAGTACTATGGTCAAAATTAGTACTACTTGTACTTCTTTTATTGATTATTTCTATTATATTTTTTTCATTCAAAAAAAAAAATCTTGTTTCCTTTACCATGATTTTATTTCTAGGTTTTCAATGTGACATTTGTTTGTTCTTTTGTCTATTTCTTTGGATTTTCGCTAAGTCCTTCAAGTTTGTTATATTTTTATTTTGTTCTTTTCAAAGTTTTTATCTTTGTAAAAAGGTTGCGAGTCTTTTGTCTATAGTTGAAAAAAGAAACTATAACACTACTTTTATGTTTTTACAATTTAAATTAAATAATATCTCTATTTAAAAGATTTTGATAGACAATTTTATTTAGAGATCAATATATAGTTGTTCACTCTTAAATTATTTTACACTAACGTATAACCACAATCATTCATTTGTGACATCTCAAAAATAAAGTTTTTTTTTTGAATAAATAGGGCTTGGTAATCTAATGTTTGATTAAAAATTATTTTAGTTAAAATTCGAACTCGAGTTCTCCCGAATGATTCGTTTTAACTGAAACTCAGTAACCATTTAAATATTCTAGTCAAAATATTTGTGATCAACAGTTTGAAATTATTTATAATATTTGTGATAGTTCTATGTGGGATACTACTAGCGTTTTACCTGTGGAAATTCATGCAGATTTAAGGTAAGAATCCGCAGAAACACATAATACCTACAAATTTGTTGGCATAACTATTTCCTCATGTAAGACTTTTGTGGATAATTATTTCATGAGGATTTTTGAATTCGTAGGTAATTTACTTGCAGATATTTCCAAAGGAAAAGTAAATATATTTTGCAGTAAACATTTACTAAGGCGTTGAAGGATGCCAAAGATATCATATGGAATGACATTCAAGTAAATTTTTTGATCTACTCTTTTGTCATTTATAATTTTTTTTCTGTAAAATACATTACTTATAATTGTTTTCATTGCAGACAACTTTTGTTCTTGATGAGGAACGAAAGTCGTATGTTTGAGAGTTGCTGGGAAAATCCATCGTGGATTTAGATCCCATCTCTCAAATTTCTATCTAAAAGATAGAGAAGGAAACACAAATGCTGAACCTCCAAAAATATATCAACATTATATATCAAATGATGAATGGAGAGCATTTGTTTCCAAACGTTCTAACCCGACGTTTGTCGTAAGTGATTAATTTATTAGCATTTGTGTTTTATTATTCATATTCGTATTTTAACTTTTTACACAATTGCTATTTTTTTTTATATAGAATATTAGTAAGGCAAATCGCGAACGGGCAAGCAACCCAAAACACCCATACAAGAAATCACGTATGGGATATGCACGCCTTGAACAACAAATTGTAAGTAATTAAACATCACTTTTATATCATGAAGTAATTTGTATTATAAACTATAGTGTGTAACTAATTTGTATTATTTTGTTTATGATTTTAACGAATAGAGAAAAGACACCCAAGCCGATCAACCCTTGGGTCGTCATATATTGTGGAAGGAAGCGTGTGTTAATAAAGAAGGAGTGGTTGACAATGAAAATGTCAAAAAAGTTGTAGAACTTTGTGTAAGTATATTATCACTTTAATATTTTTTAATATTGTATTTTAAAAATGCTATTGAACTTATCTTTTTAATGTTACATGTATTTTAGGAAATTATTGAACAAAGTTCTGAAACTCAAGAGGGCAACAAGGATACTTGCAGGGACATTCTTGGGAAAGTGTTTAATGTCCCTGAGTATTCCGGTCGAGTTAGGGGGAAAGGATTTGGCGTAACTCCCAAAAGCTTTTTTCCTCAAGAGAAGCGCCAAAAACCTTCCAACGAGGAAGTATTAGAGAAGCTCAGAATCCTATCAGAGCAAGTGGCACTCTTGGTGATTACGAATAAAGACAAGCAACTTCCGGTTCAGCTCCAACCTGAAATACAAATGGAGAGTGAAACCGGGAGTTGCAACGTCGGTTTGAAGAGTATTCCCGAGGTAATTAATTACTTACTACTTACTTGCTTATGTACTTACTTATGTATTAAACAAACTTATATATTAACTGTACTTATGTTTTAACTATTGATGTAGGGTGTCACTACATGTGTCCTATAGTTGTCCTCGCCTACTCAACGGAAGGTGGGAAAAAGAATATTGTACAATACTTCGGGAGAAGTATTGCACAATATTCCGATCCCGCGGGCCATGTCAAAGTATCGCCTACGGTTGCTTTCGAACCAACTGCACCGTTGCCCATACCGGACAATGATGGAGATATGAAGTTCTTAAGCGACGCTATTGGCAGTTACGTGGCATGGCCCACACACCTTGTTGCCCTCCAAAAAAAGATTCCCAAGGACAAATCAGTTACATCTCCCGAAAAGGTTTGTCACATTTATTGCCTAAGGTTTTTCATTTTTTTAGATTCAATAAACTAACATTTTACCTCATTTTTGTAGGTCCAAATAAATAAACCACCCCTACAACCAAAAAAAGGCAGCAAACCTCAAAAATTGGAGGTTAATAGGGCTGCCAAACTACAAAGGCTGGAGGGTAATAAAGCTGTCAAACTTGCAGCAACAAAAAATCTGGATCGGGGAAAATCGGTCGCTGCTGCTGCTGCTCCTAATAAAAGTCAGCCACGCCTTGGTAAATACGGGGCGTGTCTTGACATCCAAATAAAAAGGAACACGGGCAGCAGCAACGGTTCGCCCATCGTACACATGAATAAAGACATTTTTGGAGATGAGTATATTGAATACCTCGAAAAGGAGCACATGTACGAACTTCTCGAACATAAGGAGCTGAGTGCTACTGTAATCAGCTTGTACATAAGGTAAAAAATACTTTTAATTGCATTTATTTGTAATTAATTAAATGTATTGGTAATTAATCTAGTTTAAAATTTTCATTGAAGGTTTTTGTACGAGAAGGTCGTGTGCACGAGGAAATTGTCAAATAAATACTCATTCTTGTCTCCACATAAGATGTCGATGTGGAAACTCGATCCAGACAATGTAAAAAAATACATTGTAGATATGTTTTTAGGAAATATAGAAAGTGATAAATTGTTCTTGGCACCATATAATTCAGGGTACGTAATTTTATCTTTTTTAATTGATGAGAATTTAATTTATTAGTTGTGTATAAACAAAATTGCTTAACCAATTTTTGTTGTTGTAGGGCACATTGGGTGCTATTTGCAATCAATGCGGTCTCTGAAGTTATATACTATTTGAATCCCGTGCACGGCAATTACAGCAATCACCCCGAAATAAAGACTATGCTCGACACGTAAGTAATATTCATTTATTTCTTACATATATATATATATATATATATATATATATATATATATAATGTGTTTGTTCATGCTCTAATAATCACATTTATTCATTCGATAGTGCCTTAAAAGTTTATCGAACTCAAAGAGGTGCTAAAGTGTCGAAGCAGAAGTCTAATAACATTACATGGATCTCAATAAAGTGCCCCCGTCAAATAAATAACATCGACTGTGGGTACTACGTATTGAGATTCATGAAGGAGATTGTTGAGAAGAATAAAACTATTATCCCAGAAACGGTACGGTATTTGCATTATATGATTTTCATATATAAATTATCTATATATTTGATACTAACTTAATATAATATGTTCAATTTTTATATTGCAGTACTTTGACAATTCCAGTCCATCATATTCTGAGGAAGATCTGATGGAATTAAAGTAAGACTGGTGTCAGTATGTGCTTGACTTGCAAATTATTTGATTTTCTGGGAAATAGCTTGCTGCTGGGCAAGGGATCTGAATATTATATGGTAGCTAGTGCATAAATGTATATTCTGTTAGTTATTATATGTAAATGATCATAGGACACAATATATGAACATGCATATGGATCTGAATGTAGTTTAGGTTGTAAATTAGGTTATATATATATACGTATATGAATGTAGTTAATTAGGTTGTAAATTAGGTTGTATATATGTATCTGAATGTAGTTACTTAGGTTGTAAATTACAGAGTTACAGAGTTACATATATGTTAATAAAGTTACAGAGTTCTGATTTCTGTTCTACTGATTGTGTGAACTGCTTATGGTATTTGAATATGTTTTGTTGTTGTGTGCACTGATTGTGAAGTGATTTTGGATCAAAATAATTTTGGATACAAAGATAAAAGACAGCGCTTTTTAAAAAAAATGCCATAAAAAGCTAAAAAGCGCTTTTCATTTCAAATAATTAATTTACAGCGTTTAAAAAAAAAACACACACACATTTTGCAGCGCTTTTTTTTAAAAAGCGCTGTAAAATGTTGTTCTAAAGCGCTTTAATTAAAAAAAAGAAAAAATAATTAAATAATATATATTTTAAAATAATAAAATAATATGTATTTAAAATAATTAAATAATATATATTTTTATACATTTCTACAAAATGCTATCTCCAAATATTTGTGACCAAGATTTTGAAAATATTTATAAGATTGGGTTTGTTTTTGAAATCTAATTATTAATTTTCTTTTAAATGCGTGTGGAGGTGAAACTTGTGGTGGTTCAATCGAGAAAATAAAGGACTCGTCATGAGAATCTTGCATTAAATGGGGGAAATAAAGATTAGAGGTCTTGAGAATCTCTTTTGATCTATCAAGAAAATATCAATTTAATTTTCTTTCTCCTATTTTCCAACGATTTACAGCTCTATCACTAATAAAAATGTTAAAATAACATCTCTTTTTATCTACACAAACTAGTTAGTTAATAATAGAGACTAAATCAACAATATGAAATAGTGGTTTATAAGTCAAAACAATATAAAAATAGTAAAAAAATAATTAAATTTTACAAAAAATAATTTTTTAATTTTAATATAAAATTGGGTCTCACGACTTTTCTTATGAAATAAAATTAGTCTTAACTCTTCTATAATTCACTCATTTTAAATAGTTACATAATTAT
Organism: Cicer echinospermum; assembly: GCA_002896215.2. Classification (NCBI taxonomy): domain Eukaryota; kingdom Viridiplantae; phylum Streptophyta; class Magnoliopsida; order Fabales; family Fabaceae; genus Cicer; species Cicer echinospermum. The sequence goes on from PGTU02000001.1 coordinate 6,534,919, forward strand.
ATACGTTTATTCATCAAAAATGTTTATTATATATAAATATATACATATAAAAATTGGGAAACGAAACGTTGTTCATATTTAAATATTTTGTGACTTTTAAGATGGGTAAGATAGGATCTAATAATTTCCTCAAAATAAAATATATACATCAACTAATAATAAAATAAAAATATCAAAAAATAACATCACTAAATCACATAATAACGTATGATTTTTTTAAAAATAAATGTAAATTTAAAAGAAAAAGATAAACTTTTATATAGAGTACACTAAGAAACTAAACACTTACCATAAAATAAGTTAACATTAAGTTTACAAAATTAACCCTCTTGCAATTATTCCCTATATATATAAACACAAATCCTACCAAAAATATATCAAATAATTTCAAGATTTCTTTTTACGTAAACCTTTCTCTTTCTCTAAATAATTCTATTTTTATTTATTAAATATAAATAAAAATATGATATGTATTATATATAAGTTATAAAAATATTTTGAAAACAAATTATATTTATTTATAAATTCAATTAATTTTCATATTTTTATAATTTTGAATACTAATCTATTAAATTATATAAAAAGATAAAACTATCTTTGTGATAAAATTATAAACATTTTTTAAATTAATTATTAATATTTCATTTTTAAGTTTAAGATCAAATTCTATTAATTATTTTTATATTTATATTTGATTAGATTAACATTTTTATATTTTAGATTATATTTTATAAATTATTTTTATATTTATATTTTATTATATTTTAATTTTATATTTTAAATTATATTTTATAAGGGTAATTGAGTAAATTATTATTTTCATCCTATCATGCTTTCAACTCATATGTAGGATAGAAATTTCAACAAGAGAGATAAGATATGATAAAATTATGGATGAACTTATCATCATCTACAGAATTCAGATGGGCCCAAGTTTCTTAATTAATGTCAACCAGTTCTCCCTTTTATATATTAACCCAAATCCTTTTGAAATATATCCAACAATTTCAAGAGATATTTTCTTCATACACCTTTCTCTTTCTAAATTTCCAAATTACCATATAATCTACCTTGCTAACAACATGGATTCATCACTTTGTATCAACGGATGTGGTTTTTATGGTTCTCCATCACAAAGAATCTTTGTTCAAAGTGTTACAAAGATTATCATCTAAAAGAAAACATTACAAAATTAGATCATAAAACTTTTAATTTGTTAATGATATTTTTGATGAAGCCGCTTATGTTTTTCTTAATGATTTTGACAACATGAAGAATAAGAAGAAAAATAGATGCAAGAGTTGTCACAAAAAAGCGAGTACCAACAAGAACATGCAAGCAAAGTAAATTTAAAAGAGACTATTCGGTCGCCAACAAAATATATTAAGTGTTTGATATGTTAGCAACACTAGTGTGACAAGTTGGTTAGTTATTTTATACAATTAGTTACTTGTTGACTGTTACTACATAACTCTATGTAAATCTTGATATAATTCATTCTCTATTTGTAAATGCTGCAATTCTTTATGAATATATTTCTTCTTATTACTACTATTCTTTCATCTTTCATCTACGGTGGCTTTTTAAGGGATTCAATATTTTTTTTTTAAAGATTACTAGACTTTTTTTTTAAACAAAAGATTGCATATTGTTTACCAGTATGCAAAGGTGTCCTTTGATCCACTTTTTTCGAATCGACGTTATAATTTACCTTCGTTATAGTTCATATTAAATCTGAGATAGATTACATCATAAAACTAACAACCTTTGACCAAGTTCCTCAAGTTCCCTTGAATTTTAACCAAGTTCCTCAATCCTCAAATTTTTACTCTAATTGTTATATTTTTATTTATTAATAGTAATAATTAGAGTGTTGCAAAAAATATGTTGTAATTTTGAATTGTCAATCTAGTATGCCATTTGATTATGTGATGTACTTACATTCTAATTTTTGCTTTAAAAAATATTGTTATATTTATTTTTATTTGTACATTGTCGATTCAAAAAAGAATTAGGTTCATCATCATCATCATTCGATTTCATCTTCTTCTTCGTTGTTGTTCATTTTCCCTTTTCATTTGGGTTCTTCTTCTTCTTCATCCTTTTCATCTGTTTCACTCGTGTCCGTCCTTTGTTCTTCCGTTGTTTGTTCTTCTTCATTTGTTTTGTTTCTTCTTCCTTTATTCCTTGTGTGTTTTGGGGAAAAAATGTCTTCTCATTCGTATTCAGTTACAAGCAACAATTCTCATTTGAAAATTAGAAGGAGATAATGTTTGTGTGGACTTGAATCTCCTTTATCTACTTCTTGGACGACTGAAAATCCAGGTCGAAGGTTTTATGGTTGTGGATTTTATAAGGCAAACTATTTGTCAAAATTCTGGAATTTATATTTTGCTATATTGTTTTGAGATTATAAAAATTTATTAAAAGAAAATTAATTTTTTTTTTGTTATGTTGTTTCAGTTACAGGGTAAAACATCTTGCAATTTTTTTGATTGATTTGATGAGCCAATGACAGAACGAGCAAAAGAAGTTATTATGTCTTTGATGAAAAGGATTGATGAATTCAAGAAGAAAGACAATGTGACAAAAAAGTTATGATGATGAACTGAAGTTGAAGTTGAAGTTGAAACTAATGGGGGATTTTCTGGCACTTTCATGGCTATTGATTATTGTTCTTTTGATTATTGTAATGTTGAAGTAATTAAAATGATTGGATTAAGGATGCTTTGTAATGATGTAATTTAGGGTGTTTATGGTTTAAATTGTAATGTAATTGTGTAATATAATCAAATTTGAATGAATAATGTTGTTATTATAAAATGAAATTGGTATTATTGTAATTCAATTGTCTATTTTTACATGTTAATAATTCAATTTGGTATCATTGTATAAATGCAATTTGGTATCATTGTATAAATGCAATTTGGTCACTTTGGTATCATTGTATAAATACAATTTGGTGAAATAATTTTCCAGCAACTAGAAAATTTTTCCAAAATAATCAAAACAATTTTCTAATTTTGGACCTAAATTTGATATCAATGTATTAATGCAAACAATTTTCTAGTAGTTTGAAATAATCAGAATAATCTGGTCAAAATAATCAGAATAATCAAAACAATTTTCCAATTTTTGGACCTCAATTTGGTATCATTGTATTAATGCAACCTGGTCAAAATAATCAGAATTTAGAATTTAGGTAATAATCAGTACATCATTCCATCATTGCATACTACTGCATTACAAAATAATCATTCCATAAGAATTTAGATCCAAAAAGAGGTCATACTACTGCATTACAAAATAAAATTTCCAAGTATCATTACATATTCATAATAACCAAAATAAATTTCACAAGTTTAGTTCCTTCAATTGATTTGTGAATCGTGAGTTTATGGAGCTTGTGAATCCTGAGATAAAATTGTTGGTGTTTCTTCCTCATCACCTCACACCCTTGTCTTTGCTCTCTTTGTTCTTTTGACATTATTTCCACCTTTTGGTATCTCTCTATCTGCTGCACTTTTACCCTTGCATGTCCTCATGTTGTGGCCAAGCTTCCCACAATTTTTACATTTCACAGTTGCAAACTGTCTTGGTAGTATGTTAGAACCTTTTGGCTCGTCATTTGACTTGTTCCTATTTTTCTTTGGTCTACCCGGTGCTCTTCTCATGATTGTGAGATTTATAGGATCTCCATTTGATGCATGCCAAAGTTTTGGTCCATTTGATGGCATTATAATGTAAGAGTAATATGTCAAGAAGTTTGTTTTCCTATTTAAAAAGCCATAAACATGTCAAAAACATAACTGAATGTTAAAAACAACATGTTATAAAAACAAAACTAAATGTTAAAACAACATGTTAAAAACCAAAAACATGTCAAAAACAGCACGGAATGTTAAAAACAACATGTTAAAAACTAGAATGTTAAAAATCCAGAATTGACGCTAACTAACAAAAATTGAAGTGGTCTGAACCAGAACTGAACTAGCAGAACAAAACCAGAACAAAACTGCTTCACATGAACATCATGTTAAAATCAGAACTAAACTGAACCAGCAGAACAACATGTAACTGAACCAGCAGAGCAACATGTAACTGAACCATAACAGCATGTTAATAATACAGAACATCATACAACAATACCAATAATGCAGAACATCAATAATGCAGAATATCAATAATGTAGTTAAAATCAAGTTTTATACCTATAATAAGGTGAAATGTATGATTCTGGATCAACTTTGTTGTGCCATATACAAACAAGAGCATGGCAACACGGAATACCGGTCAAATCCCACTTACGACAAGCACAAGTTTTTATGTGTAGATTTACTGTATAAGTATCTATACCATTTATGACACTAAACAAGTTAAAATCATAATCTCCATGCCAAGTTGGGAACCAACCCCTAGCTGCTCTTTTTGCCTTTTCCAATATTTGTTGAATCCTAGGACATATATTGCCTCTATATCGTAGCATGAGTTCTTTTTATTTGACAATCCTTACTGTAATGTAATGTTTCAATCCTTCAAGTAATGTTATGATAGGCTTATCTCTATACTCCAATACAGCCATGTTGAAAGCCTCACACATGTTGTTTACTTGAAGGTCACATTGCGTATCAGTGCGAAATGTTAACCTAGTCCACATAGATGGTGGGAGTTGCATCATGTCTTTCCAATCATCTTCATTGATTGCCTTAATTTTTTGCATTGCTTTATCTCAATCCTGGACCATAGTAGCTCTTGCTGCCAACCAAAGAAGCTCTTCCATATGTCCTCCGGGATACTTTTTTTTTCCAATTTCCATACAATTGTTTAACACATAATCGGTGTTCCACATGGGCCCCAATGTTGGCAATGGCGGGTACCAATCCCTGAAATCAATTCATATTGCATAAATAGATTGCATAATTCATAAACAGATTGCATAAACATATTGCATACTTCAAAAACAGATTGGATAAACAGATTGCATAATTCAGAAACATATTGCATAAATAGATAGCTTATTTAATTCAGAAACATAATGCATAAACATATAGCTTATTTAATTCAGAAACAGATTGCATAATTCAGAAACAGATTGAATAAATAGATAGCTTATTTAGCACACATACCTTTTGCTGATCTGAAATGAATGCATATTGCCAATGTTGAACATTGTTGAGGTCAGCCAATAAAAGATCCAGAAACCATTGCCATGCGTCTCTTGTTTCTGCTTCAAAAACTGCATATGCAATGGAAATCATTTGATTATTCCCATATTAACGTATTGCGGCTATTAACTGACCGCCATATTCTCCCTTCAAGAAACAAGCATCCAACCCAATTAAAGGTCCGCATGTATTAGCAAATGCAGCCTTACAAGCCTCCAAACATACATATATTCTCTCAAAGACTGGTCCAATATCAGACATACCACACTTAATAATAACTGTAGAGTTTGGATTTGGTCTCCTAAGTTCATTGGCATATTCTCTCAAGTGTGCATATTGCTCCCTTTGAGCACCTTGAATCATTTATATGGCTCTTACTTTGGATCTATATGCTTGGTATGTAGACAGCTTCACACCCCATTTATCAAGCTCCTCAATAATCAATCCCTTGGGTTTTATTTCAGGTGTATGTCTCAACATAGGAACGAATTTCTTGGCAAGTCATTCAGTGTTAGTTGTCTATTTTTTGCCCTCTTATGACATGTATGATCATCTGTGAAACTCACTAATTGCCAATATTCATTTGAAGTCCTCTTACTGATCCTCATGTAAAATGGACATTTTGGCTCACACCTAACAATGATTCTCTTTCCATCATTCTTTTTGAAATACAAGTTTTTCTTAGTCTCCATTGCAAAATCTTTAATGGCATTCTTAACTAGCTCTTTTGTATTGAACTTTAGGCCCAACCCAAACCTTACTTCATCACCATTTTCAGGTTGGTTAAATTTAGGAAATTTCCTAACATCCTCTTTATCAACTTCACTTCTTGGTGGAGTATCCAAATCATCAGAATTCACATCATTTTCTTCAAAATCAGTTGCAGAACTAGGCCTTGGATTTCCTCTTGGGTTTGCATGTCTTTCAGATGAATTTTGATCACCAACATTAACAAAAATCTCAGTTGGTATTTCAGAATCCAGTCCTAATCCTCATTGTGAAGGTGTAATTAAGTGAATTTTAACTTGAGTAAGGAGTAGGAGTTGTGGCGCCGCCTTCGCACTCTTGAACTATGTTAAAGATACTTTTAATGATCCATGTTTGAATTTGAATGATTACAGTTATGGTTTCCTTAAGTAGTTGACTACATGAGTACGAGGGACTAGCTACCCCGGTGATTCATTGTCGATAAAAAGGCAACAATAACCCATTGTTATTATTGTTATGAATATTGGTTAATTTTATTTTGGAAATAGTTAGGTGTTCATCTCTAATACAACTTAAGTGATTATGAGTCTTATGTGACATCAATGTTGAATTGCTAATAACTGATTATGTGACGGCGAATATGAGGTTAGTGGTTTGTACTTAAATTAAACATTCAAATAAGTATGTTTGATATTCTGATTAATTTGCTTAAAATGATAAGAACATTGTGTTAGTATCTTATTCGTCTCTATATTATCTCATTTCATAGGACTAGAACTATTGTATGAGTTCTATAATGATTATATTATTTAACGTGAGTATTTTGAATAAGTATAATTATAGTGATTAATTTGAATATGAGAGTGTGGTTTGTTCATAATATTGTATTATTTTTAAAGGTAATTATTTTATTCTCTAAATTATCAAGTATTATTTTGAAATATTAGTAATTGAATTTGTGTGTAAAAATATTTTAAAAAAAATAACTTTGAAAATTGGTTGGTTTTATTAAAAAAAAAAACATTAAATGTGTTCATGGAATAAGCCAAGTAAAACCTAATTAAAGAATAAAACCAAACAAAAAATAGAGAAGAGAAAGTATGCACGACAGGTTTTGCTCCTCCCAGGAGGAATTGGAACAAAATTAGAAGAAAATTGGCACCGGTGATCCCAGAAAATGTTTCTCCGTTTCTGTCCAAATTTCAGTATGTTATTTTACTCATTTAACTAGTCAATTAAACACAATTTTCCAGATTTTTAACAACCCCAATTTCTCTCTAAAATACCTGATTTCTTCGTTTGTAGAATTCGTTATTTTGCATCGTTCTCCTTTACTGTGAGTCCGATTAAAGTGAAACCAACGCCAAAACGACCGTGTGAAAAGTGGCTATATTATCCACTGATTTGTTTTCTAATTCATGGTATTTTCTTTGACCGAATTTCGAGTCTAGTTTTTAGAGTATCTTCTCATAGTTTATTTTGCCGTTTACCCATAAACTGTCGAGTTAGATCAGTTAAAGGACAAAGAGTCAAAGAACAAAGATTGTTTGCTTCGGAATCGTATTCGCGCGAGAAAGCGTTGAAATAAGGTAAGGGGTGAGAGAGCGTTTGAATTCATGAGTATAATATATTGTGAGATGAACGAGAAAGCCGTATTTTCCAACGATTCATCTGGGGCTCGCTACGTACGAGAGTATCCCTTTGAGTGATAAATTGATTAATGTAAAAATATGGGGATTGTGAGATTCAAATATGGAATAGAAATATTTATAAGGTGTTGATTGATTTAACTCCGTTAAATTTGTGGTATTTGATATTATTGTGATGTTTGATTTATTTTTATTAAATGTGAGATATTTGCTATTATTGTGATATTGGATGTCGGATGAATTTTATGTATATGTTTGATTAGACGTGTCTATGTGATGTGATAATAAAAAGTGAATTCATTTTGATAAGTTTATGTGATTATGATGATGTATAATTAATAATAATGATGTTATAAATTTGTGATAAGTCTTTATGATGATGTATGACTGATGATAGTGATGTTATAAATTTGTGATGAGTTTATGTGATGAGATATGATTAATGATAAGGATGTTGTGAATTTGTGATGAGAATATTGAAATGACCCCATAATTGGTGAAATAATTGTGATTCCAATTTGTGTTTGAGATGATGGTCTTAATGGAGTATCATAGGCCAACGAGGGAAGAAAATAAATATTGAGAATTTTTGAAGTGAATATTATTTTCTCATCATATAGGTAGGGCCTGACAAGCCTAGTGATTCCGGGGAAATACAACTGAATGAGTCTGATCGTGGCAGTCTGCTGAAGAGCCTTAAGGCAAGATTGTTAGACCTTGAAGGTATTCGGGTGGGGAATTCCTAGGTGACTTGGAGGTAGTACTCCAAATGTCGGGAGCTACCATGCAACACACGTTTACCTCGATTGTCATGTATATGTGTCTCGGGTTGAGTTGATGGGGTCTATGAGGACAGGGCCAATTTGAATTGTCCGTCCACCGGGATGGTGGCATAGTATCAAGCCTCCTAACCAAGTACTTCAGATTTAGAATGGTGCCACATTGTGAAGTAGAATCTAAGCTCATGCATAGCATTGCATTTTCTTGTGATTGTTCATTAAGACATAAACAAAAGCTATTCGTTAAGATCATAAAAAAAAAAATATTAGTTAGAAACTATAGTTTATAATGTACCACATTATATAAAAGTGATGTTTACTTACAATTTTTTGCACTAATCGTGCATATCCCATACGAGATTTTTTGTATGGATGCATTGGATTTTTGGCCCTCTCGAGATTTTGCGTACTTATACTATATATAAAAAAATAACAATCGTTTAAAAATTTAAAATACGTTATGAGTATGAATAATAAAACACAAATGCTAGTAAATTAATCACTTACCACAAACGCGAGGTCTGCACGTTTAGCTACAAATGCGCTCCATTCGTCATTTGTTATATAGTGTTTATATATTTTTGGAGCTTCAACATTCATATTTCCATCACGATCTCTTAGATAGCAATTTGACAAATGAGATCTAAATTCCCGGTGTATATTTCCGGCAACTCTATGTGACACCCTAAACCCCAAAATAATATTTGTAATAATATATACTAAATTATTTGAAGAAAACTTGCAGGGGATAAAGAAAATCTGTTAAAGAGAATAAAAACTTTAATATCTAATTTAGGATATTACGTTTCTCTAAATACACATGTAGCAATTCAACCTTGTTCCATAATTAAAACAGTGGAATATCAATGAACTTGATTTAACTAGAATATCTTGATTTAATTCCCAAGACTTACTCGTACTAAGTTTTCATATAAAAAGTCATTTGTAATAACATAAGTAAAATATACATTACAACTCTTAATTCCCGGTATCACCTATCAGAGCGGGGTTTCTCCCAAACTTGAACTTCGAGACTCATTAACCTGTAATAACTGTGATTTCGCAAACATAGGGCCAAACCAGTCAAACACAAACAACGAAGGAGGTGAGTTTTAAAATCATGTTGATAGTATAATATAAATAAGAGAAATACACAATTAATCATCAATAAACCGTATCATTACACAAAGATTCTTCAAGGAAAAACATCACATTGTATAGTCAAAATCAAGGAAAATCAATACACTTCATTGTAACATCAAATTATCGCAGAAATTATTATCACACATAATACATATTAATCACAACAAAACAATCACAAGAAAATGCAATGCTATGCATGAGCTTAGATTCTACTTCACAATGTGGCACCATTCTAACTCTGAAGTACTTGGTTATGAGGCTTGATACTATGCCACCATCCCGGTGGACGGAAAATTCAAATTGGCCTTGTCCTCATAGATCACATCAACTCAACCCGAGACACATATACGTGACAGTCGAGGTAAATGTGTGTTGCATGATAGCTCCCGACATTTGGAGTGCTACCTCCAAGTCACCTAGGAATTCCCCACCCGAATACCTTCAAGGTCTAACAATCTTGCCTTAAGGCTCGTCAGCAGACCGCCACGATCAGGCTCATTCAGTTGTATTTCCCCGGAATCATTAGACTTGTCAGGCCCTACCTATATGATGAGCAAATAATATTCACTTCAAAAATTCTCAATATTTATTTTCTCCCCTCGTTGGCCTATGATACTCCATTAAGACCGTCATCTCAAACACAAATTGGAATCACAATTATTTCACCAATTATGGGGTCATTTCAATATTCTCATCACAAACTCACAACATCCTTATCATTAATCATATCTCATCACATAAACTCATCACAAATCTATAACATCACTATCATCAACCATACATCATCACATAGACTTATCACAAATTTATAACATCATTATTATTAATTATACATCATCATAATCACATTAACTTATCAAAATGAATTCACTTTTTATTATCACATCACATAGACACGTCTAATCAAACATATACATAAAATTCATTCGACATCCAATATCACAATAATAGCAAATATCTCACATTTAATAAAAATAAACCAAACATCACAATAATATCAAATACCAAACATTTAACGGAGTTAAATCAATCAACACCTTATAAATATTTCTATTCTATATTTTAATCTCATAATCCCCATATTTTTAAATTAATCAATTTATCACTCAAAGGGATACTCCCGTACTTAGCGAGCCCCGGATGAATCGTTGGAAAATACGGCATTCCCGTTCATCTCACAATATATTATACTCATGAATTCAAATGCTCTCTCACCCCTTTCCTTATTTCGACGCTTTCACGCGCGAATACGATTCCGCGAGCAAACAATCTTTGTTCTTTGACTCTTTGTCCTTTAACTGATCTAACTCGACAGTTTATGGGTAAACGTCAAAATAAATTATGAGAAGATACTCTAAAAACTAAACTCGAAATTCGGTCAAAGAAAATACCATGAATCAGAAAACCAATCAGTGAATAATATAGCCATTTTTCACACGGTCGTTTTGGCATTGGTTTCACTCTAATTGGACTCACAGTAAAGGAGAACGGTGCAAAATAACGAATTTTACAAATGGAGAAATCGGGTATTTTAGAGAGAAATTGGGGTTGTTAAAAATCTGGAAAATTGTGTTTAATTGACTAGTTAAATGAGTAAAATAACATACTGAAATTTGGACAGAAACTGAGAAATATTTACTGGGATCACCGGTGCCAATTTTCTTCTAATTTTGTTCCAATTCCTCGTGGGAGGAGCAATACTTGTCGTGCCATACCTTTCTCTTCCTCTATGTTTTGTTTGGTTTTATTCTTTAATTAGGTTTTACTTGGCTTATTCCATGAAACACATTTAATCTTTTTTTTTTTAATAAAACCAACAATTTCCAAAGTTATTTTTTAAAATATTTTTTTATTAACAAAATTCAATTACTAATATTTCAAAAAATAATACTTGATAAATTTAAGAAGTTAAAATAATTAACCTTTAAAAAATACATATTATGAACAAACCAAACTCTCATATTCAAATTAATCACTATAATTATACTTATTTTTCAAAATACTCATGTTATAATAATATATCATTAGAGAATAGTCAAAATTATAAAATAAATAAATATAAAATCAATACTTTATATTAATTACTAAATCATACTAAATATATATATAATCACAATATCGTAATAAGTATATTAAAATAAAGAAAATCAAACACAATATTACCACTATCTCAAGATAATAATTTATAAAATAAATACCTATAATAAATATATTTAGAATTAAATAAATATAATTAAGTACACATTTAATATTAGTCAAACGTGTAAAGAATGTTATATTAATTGGGTGCGCGGATATACACGTAAAATCACACACAAAATCTTATTCTTCAAAATATTACACTAAAATACTATTACTTTAAAATATATATATATAATATAAATACAATAAAATATTTATTATTTATATCGCTCATTTAATATATTGTGTATCAAACTAGCACATCATAGAAAACATCCATATAACGAAAATTAATCATAAATTTTATTAACATATATTTGATAATAATTTTAACATCAAATTAATTATTTAAAATCCTATTTAATTAATAAAATAGTTGATCATAAAACTTAGGGTGTTACAATTCTCCTCTAGTTAAATAAATTTCGTCCTCGAAATTTAAAGTGAACAACAACCGAACTGATCCACCCTAAAGATTCAAACTTAGTCTATAAACATATTTAAGGTACTCACTACTTTTTTAAGCTCAATATGTCCAAAAATCAATTAGTTTAGCATCATAGGCTAACATGACACAATAAATCAATTAAACACATCATATTTAACAACAATATACCACATTCAGTAGCATCAAATAACACATATCAAATATGCTTTGAACTTCAACTAATTTTTCAAACAATATTGTATCAGTTTTACTCTCCTTAAAGAATGTCTAAATCAAAAAAATATTTGCTCTATTGGTTTCACAAAAGTTAGACATATAGAAAAATATTTAAAATATTTCACACCTTCAAGAATTACAAATAGAAATGCATATAACAGCTCAATGACATACAATCACTTAATCTTTAAAAAAATTGGGTGTATAATAATAGTGAAATAAGAGAAATATTTTCACATATAGTTAAACACTCTCAAAGTCCAACTTAATTTTCAAAGTCTTATAAACAAAATTCATTTATAGAACTCATACAATAGTTCTAGTCCTTATGAAATGAGATAATATAGAACAAATAAGATACTAATACAATGTTCTTATTCATTTTAAGCAAATTAGTTAGAATATCAAACATACTTATTTGAATGTTTAATTTAAGTACCAACCACTAACCTCATATTCGCGTCACATAATCAGTTATTAGCATTCAACATTGATGTCACATAAGACTCATAATCACTTAAAGTTGTATTAGAGATGAACACCTAACTATTTCCAAAATAAAATTAACCAATATTCATAACAATAATAACAATGGGTTATTGTTGCCTTTTTATCGACAATGAATCATCGGGGTAGCTAGTCCATCGTACTCATGTAGTCAACTACTTAAGGAAACCATAATTGTAATCATTCAAATTCAAACATGGATCATTAAAAGTATCTTTAAAGTAGTTCAAGAGTGCGAAAGCGGCGCCACAACTCCTACTCCTTACTTCAAGTTAAAAATTCACTTAATTACACCTTCACAATGAGGATTAGGACTGGATTTCTGAAATACCAACTGAGATTTTTGTTAATGTTGGTGATGAAAATTCATCTGAAAGACATGCAAACCCAAGAGGAAATCCAAGGCCTAGTTCTGCAACTGATTTTGAAGAAAATGATGTGAATTCTGATGATTTGGATACTCCACCAAGAAGTGAAGTTGATGAAGAGGATGTTAGGAAATTTCCTAAATTTAACCAACCTGAAAATGGTGATGAAGTAAGGTTTGAGTTGGGCCTAAAGTTCAATACAAAAGAGCTAGTTAAGAATGCCATTAAAGATTTTGCAATTGAGACTAAGAAAAACTTGTATTTCAAAAAGAATGATGGAAAGAGAATCATTGTTAGGTGTGAGCCAAAATGTCCATTTTACATGAGGATCAGTAAGAGGACTTCAAACGAATATTGGCAATTAGTGAGTTTCACAGATGATCATACATGTCATAAGAAGGCAAAAAATAGACAACTAAGACTGAATGGCTTGCCAAGAAATTTGTTCCTATGTTGAGACATACACCTGAAATAAAACCCAAGGGATTGATTATTGAGGAGCTTGATAAATAGGGTGTGAAGTTGTCTACATACCAAGCATATAGATCCAAAGTAAGAGCCATATAAATGATTCAAGGTGCTCAAAGGGAGCAATATGCACACTTGAGAGAATATGCCAATGAACTTAGGAGATCAAATCCAAACTCTACAGTTATTATTAAGTGTGGTATGTCTGATATTGGACCAGTCTTTGAAAGAATATATGTAAGTTTGGAGGCTTGTAAGGCTGCATTTGCTAATACATGTCGGCCTTTAATTGGGTTGGATGCTTGTTTCTTGAAGAGAGAATATGGCGGTCAGTTAATAGCCGCAGTACGTAAATATGGGAATAATCAAATGATTCCCATTGCATATGCAGTTGTTGAAGCAGAAACAAGAGACTCATGGCAATGGTTTCTGGATCTTTTACTAGTTGACCTCAACAATGTTCAACATTGGCAATATGAATTCATTTCATATCAGCAAAAGGTATGTGTGCTAAATAAGCTATTTGTTTATTCAATCTGTTTCTGAATTATGCAATCTGTTTCTGAATTAAATAAGCTATATGTTTATGCATTATGTTTCTGAATTAAATAAGCTATCTGTTTATGCAATCTGTTTCTGAATTATGCAATCTGTTTATCCAATCTGCTTTTGAAGTATGCAATATGTTTATGCAATCTGTTTATGAATTACGCAATCTATTTATGCAATATGAATTGATTTCAGGGATTGGTACCCGCCATTGCCAACATTGGGGCCCAGGTGGAACACCGATTATGTGTTAAACACTTGTATGGAAATTGGAGAAAAAAAAGTATCCCGGAGGACATATGGAAGAGCTTCTTTGGTTGGCAGCAAGAGCTACTATGGTCCAGGATTGTGATAAAGCAATGCAAAAAATTAAGGCAATCAATGAAGATGATTGGAAAGACATGATGCAACTCCCACCATCTATGTGGACTAGGTTAACATTTCGCACTAATACGCAATGTGACCTTCAAGTAAACAACATGTATGAGGCTTTCAACATGGTTGTATTGGAGTATAGAGATAAGCTTATCATAACATTACTTGAAGGACTGAAACATTACATTACAGTAAGGATTGTCAAACAAAAAGAACTCATGCTACGATATAGAGGCAATATATGTCCTAGGATTCAACAAATATTGGAAAAGGCAAAAAGAGCAGCTGGGGGTTGGTTCCCAACTTGGCATGGAGATTATGATTTTAACTTGTTTAGTGTCACAAATGGTATAGATACTTATACAGTAAATCTACACACAAAAACTTGTGCTTGTCGTAAGTGGGATTTGACCGGTATTCTGTGTTGCCATACTCTTGCTTGTATATGGCACAACAAAGTTGATCCAGAATCATACATTTCACCTTATTATAGGTATAAAACTTGATTTTAACTACATTATTGATATTCTGCATTATTGATGTTCTGCATTATTGGTATTGTAGTATGATGTTCTGTACTATTAACATGTTGTTATGGTTCAGTTACATGTTGCTCTGCTGGTTCTGTTTAGTTCTGATTTTAACATGATGTTCATGTGAAGTAGTTTTGTTCTGGTTTTGTTCTGCTAGTTCAGTTCTGGTTCAGACCACTTCAATTTTGGTTTAGTTAGCGTCAATTCTGGATTTTTAACATTCTAGTTTTTAACATGTTGTTTTTAACATTCCGTGCTGTTTTTGACATGTTTTTGGTTTTTAACATGTTGTTTTAACATTTAGTTTTGTTTTATAACATGTTGTTTTTAACATTCAGTTATGTTTTTGACATGTTTATGGCTTTTTAAATAGGAAAACAAACTTCTTGACATATTACTCTTACATTATAATGCCATCAAATGGACCAAAACTTTGGCATGCATCAAATGGAGATCCTATAAATCTCCCAATCATGAGAAGAGCACCGGGTAGACCAAAGAAAAATAGGAACAAGTCAAATGACGAGCCAAAAGGTTCTAACATACTACCAAGACGGTTTGCAACTGTGAAATGTAAAAATTGTGGGAAGCTTGGCCACAACATGAGGACATGCAAGGGTAAAAGTGCCGTAGATAGAGAGATACCAAAAGGTGGAAATAACGTCAAAAGAACAAAGAGAGCAAAGACAAGGGTGTGAGGTGATGAGGAGGAAACACCACCAATTTTATCTCAGGATTCACAAGCTCCATAAACTCAAGATTCACAAATCAATTGAAGGAACTAAACTTGTGAATTTTATTTTGGTTATTATGAATATGTAATGATACTTGGAAATTTTATTTTGTAATGCAGTAGTATGACCTCTTTTTGGATCTAAGTTCTTATGGAATGATTATTTTGTAATGCAGTAGTATGCAATGATGGAATGATGTACTGATGGAATGATGTACTGATGGAATGATGTACTGATGGAATGATGTACTGATTATTACCTAAATTCTAAATTCTGATTATTTTGACCAGGTTGCATTAATACAATGATACCAAATTGAGGTCCAAAAATTGGAAAATTGTTTTGATTATTCTGATTATTTTGACCAGATTATTCTGAATATTTCAAACTACTAGAAAATTGTTTAACCAAATTGCATTAATACATTGCTATCAAATTTAGGTCCAAAAATTAGAAAATTGTTCTGATTATTTTGACCAGATGATTCTGATTATTTCAAACTGCATTTACACAATGATTATTTTGGAAAATTTTTCTAGTTACTGGAAAATTATTTCACCAAATTGTATTTATACAATGATACCAAAGTGACCAAATTGCATTTATACAATGATACCAAATTGAATTATTAACATGTAAAAATAGACAATTGAATTACAATAATACCAATTTCATTTTATAATAACAACCTTATTCATTCAAATTTGATTATATTACACAATTACATTACAATTTAAACCATAAACACCCTATATTACATCATTACAAAGCACCCTTAATCCAATCATTTTAATTACATCAACATTACAATAATCAAAAGAACAATAATCAACAGCCATGAAAGTTCCAGAAAACCCCTCATTAGTTTCAACTTCAACTTCAGTTCATCATCATAACTTTTTGTGACATTGTCTTTCTTCTTGAATTCATCAATCCTTTTCATCAAAGACATAATAACTTCTTTTGCTCGTTCTGTCATTGGCTCATCAAATCAATCAAAAAAATTGCAAGAGTTTTTACACTATAACTGAAACAACATAACAAAAAAAATTAATCTTCTTTCAATAAATTTTTATAATCTCAAACCATTACAGCAAAAAATAAATTCCAGAATTTTGACAAATAGTTTGCCTTATAAAATCCACAATCATAAAACCTTCGACCTAGATTTTCAGTCGTCCAAGAAGTAGACAAAGGAAATTCAAGTCCACACAAACATTATCTCCTTCTAATTTTCAAATGAGAATTGTTGCTTGTAACTGAATACGAATAAGAAGACATTTTTTTCCCAAAACACACAAGGAATAAAGGAAGAAAACACGAAACAAATGAAGAAGAACAAACAACGGAAGAACAAAGGACGAACGCGAGTGAAACAGATGAAAAGGATGAAGAAGAAGAAGAAGAAAAAGAACCCAGATGAAAAGGGAAGATGAACAACAACGAAGAAGAAGATGAAATCGAATGATGATGATGATGATGATGAACCTAATTCTTTTTTGAATCGACAATATACTAATAAAAATAAATATAACAATATTTTTTAAAGCAAAAATTAGAATGTAAGTACATCACATAATCAAATGGCATACTAGGTTGACAATTCAAAATTACAACATATTTTTTACAACACTCTAATTATTACTATTAATAAAATAAAAATATAACAATTAGAGTAATAATTTGAGGATTGAGGAACTTGGTTAAAATTCAAGGGAACTTGAGGAACTTGGTCAAAGGTTGTTAGTTTTATGATGTAATCTATCTCAGATTTAATATGAACTATAACGAAGGTAAATTATAACGTCGATTCGAAAAAAGTGGATCAAAGGACACCTTTGCATACTGGTAAACAATATGCAATCTTTTGTTTTAAAAAAAAGTCTAGTAATCTTTAAAAAAAAAATATTGAATCCCTTAAAAAGCCACCGTAGATGAAAGATGAAAGAATAGTAGTAATAAGAAGAAATATATTCATAAAGAATTGCAGCATTTACAAATAGAGAATGAATTATATCAAGATTTACATAGAGTTATGTAGTAACAGTCAACAAGTAACTAATTGTATAAAATAACTAACCAACTTGTCACACTAGTGTTGCTAACATATCAAACACTTAATATATTTTGTTGGCGACCGAATAGTCTCTTTTAAATTTACTTTGCTTGCATGTTCTTGTTGGTACTCGCTTTTTTGTGACAACTCTTGCATCTATTTTTCTTCTTATTCTTCATGTTGTCAAAATCATTAAGAAAAACATAAGTGGCTTCATCAAAAATATCATTAACAAAGGTTTTATGATCTAATTTTGTAATGTTTTCTTTTAGATGATAATCTTTGTAACACTTTGAACAAAGATTCTTTGTGATGGAGAACCATAAAAACCACATCCGTTGATACAAAGTGATGAATCCATGTTGTTAGCAAGGTAGATTATATGGTAATTTGGAAATTTAGAAAGAGAAAGGTGTATGAAGAAAATATCTCTTGAAATTGTTGGATATATTTCAAAAGGATTTGGGTTAATATATAAAAGGGAGAACTGGTTGACATTAATTAAGAAACTTGGGCCCGTCTGAATTCTGTAGATGATGATAAGTTCATCCGTAATTTTATCATATCTTATCTCTCTTGTTGAAATTTCTATCCTACATATGAGTTGAAAGCATGATAGGATGAAAATAATAATTTACTCAATTACCCTTATAAAATATAATTTAAAATATAAAATTAAAATATAATAAAATATAAATATAAAAATAATTTATAAAATATAATCTAAAATATAAAATGTTAATCTAATCAAATATAAATATAAAAAATAATTAATAGATTTGATCTTAAACTTAAAAATGAAATATTAATAATTAATTTAAAAAATGTTTATAATTTTATCACAAAGATAGTTTTATCTTTTTATATAATTTAATAGATTAGTATTCAAAATTATAAAATATGAAAATTAATTGAATTTATAAAATAAATATAATTTGTTTTCAAAAAATATTTTTATAACTTATATATAATACATATCATATTTTTATTTATATTTAATAAATAAAATAGAATTATTTAGAGAAAGAGAAAGGTTTACGTAAAAAGAAATCTTGAAATTATTTGATATATTTTGGTAG
Source organism: Cicer echinospermum (assembly GCA_002896215.2). Classification (NCBI taxonomy): domain Eukaryota; kingdom Viridiplantae; phylum Streptophyta; class Magnoliopsida; order Fabales; family Fabaceae; genus Cicer; species Cicer echinospermum. Next base: position 6,553,877 of record PGTU02000001.1, read on the forward strand.
GATTTGTGTTTATATATAGGGAATAATTGCAAGAGGGTTAATTTTGTAAACTTAATGTTAACTTATTTTATGGTAAGTGTTTAGTTTCTTAGTGTACTCTATATAAAAGTTTATCTTTTTCTTTTAAATTTACATTTATTTTTAAAAAAATCATACGTTATTATGTGATTTAGTGATGTTATTTTTTGATATTTTTATTTTATTATTAGTTGATGTATATATTTTATTTTTGAGGAAATTATTAGATCGTATCTTACCCATCTTAAAAGTCACAAAATATTTAAATATGAACAACGTTTCGTTTCCCAATTTTTATATGTATATATATTATATATAATAAACATTTTTGATGAATAAACGTATATAATTATGTAACTATTTAAAATGAGTGAATTATAGAAGAGTTAAGACTAATTTTATTTCATAAGAAAAGTCGTGAGACCCAATTTTATATTAAAATTAAAAAATTATTTTTGTAAAATTTAATTATTTTTTTACTATTTTTATATTGTTTTGACTTATAAACCACTATTTCATATTGTTGATTTAGTCTCTATTATTAACTAACTAGTTTGTGTAGATAAAAAGAGATGTTATTTTAACATTTTTATTAGTGATAGAGCTGTAAATCGTTGGAAAATAGGAGAAAGAAAATTTAATTGATATTTTCTTGATAGATCAAAAGAGATTCTCAAGACCTCTAATCTTTATTTCCCCCAATTAATGCAAGATTCTCATGACGAGTCCTTTATTTTCTCGATTGAACCACCACAAGTTTCACCTCCACACGCATTTAAAAGAAAATTAATAATTAGATTTCAAAAACAAACCCAATCTTATAAATATTTCAAAAATCTTGGTCACAAATATTTGGAGATAGCATTTTGTAGAAATGTATAAAAATATATATTATTTAATTATTTTAAAAATACATATTATTTTATTATTTGAAAAATATATATTATTTAATTATTTTTTCTTTCTTTTTAATTTTTCTCAAGTGTACGAGTGTGTTCAAATAGTATGCCTTGTGAATAGTAACTAATAACAAAAAAGAAACGATTTCTCAATAGAATTATATGAATAATGAACATAATTATATTATACAATCATAATAAAAAAGAACAAATGTGTAATGACTAATAATGATGATTGAATTCATAAAGAATAGAAAAAAAAAATTATTATCAAGAATTTAAAATAATACAAACAAAATCTCTATCTACCTATATTTTGTTTGCCCAAAGTGTGATGATCGACCAATGATTTTAAAACATATCCTCACAACCAAACTATTAGTCTATTTTGTGTTGTTGCTATTTTTACACGTATTTGAATGAAAATGACTTAGTCAAAATCCAAAGAAATAGACAAAAGAACAAACAAATGTCACCTTGAAAACCTAGAAATAAAATCATGGTAAAGGGAAAAAAATATTACAAATAATCAATAAAAGAAGTATAAGTAGTACAAATTTTGACCATATATAGTACTAGTGTTCCATCAATTCTTGGTGACCAATCTCCTTTAAATCCACTTTGTTTGCATGTTCTTCTAGGTACTTTTTTTGTTGCAACTCTTGTGCCTATTTTTCTTGATCTTATTCTTCATGTGCTCAAAGTCCATAAGAAAAACAGAAGCCACCTCATTATAAACATCATCAATATTAGGGTTTTGTGAATGGCAAGAAGATGATGACTCAATAACAAATCTTCCATGATCTGATTTGGCAATGTTTTCTTTGAGATAATCTTTGTAACACTTTGAACAAAGATTCTTGTGTGATGGTGAACCATAGAAACCACAACCATTAGCACAAAGTGATGGATCCATAATAAGCAAATTTGGAGAAGGTGGAAAGGTTTATGAAGATAAGTTGCAAGCTTGAATTTTTTTGTTGAATGTTGTTAATTGAATATGTTGTATGAATTTATATTGACGGGTTATCACTAATAACCAACTATGTTTAATTAAAAAACGTATCTTTTTTTCGAAAATCTTAAAAATGTTTTTTTGATAAGATAATAAAACCGTTATTCTAATTTTATTATGAAATAGTATCTTTATTTTTTTTTTCCATTATAAATTAAATAAAAATTGTACCATTTGTCCTTTATGTAAATTTTAGGTGGGCCCAACATAAAATTTATTTCTCTTTAAACATTCTATATTTGTCCAAACTGTATTGTGAATTAATCAATTAATTTAAATTCAATTCATGATGTATATGTTTTTGGTTTTAACACTATGGCTTTTTGGAAAATAATGTTACTGCAAAAGAGATTTTAGTTACAAGTTTTTGGTTGATATTTTGATAACAACATATAATAAATAATAAGAATAATTATTTCTTAATAGCGATTGCTAAGTGTACTGATTAAGTTAGAAGATAAAAATTAATATTAATGACTAACTATTTTAAGATAATATAAATTATAAATAAATTAGAGATGATAATTGAAATGTTTTTAACACAAATAATATTATAATCTAATAAACAAGTAATTATGTATACTAATAGATTAAGTCATATATAACATAAGAAGTACTGCAATAAACGTCAATAGTCTTGGTCAAAATATTAAAGACAAAGAAAATATAAAGTCAATGATTGACCATCTGAAGACAAAGAAAAAAAACGCTACAACGATTATCAGCTTAAACCTAAAAACTCCTATTGGTCCCATGACTCGAAGACTAAGAGAAGCTTTAAATAAACCCCTTTTATATGTTTCATTCATGTAAATTCGCTTTTTTCTTTTTTGTTCTTGTAAGTTCGTTTTTTTTTCTTCCTTATATGTTTATTATCTCAACTTTTTATAATGCTCTCTAACACTAGAGACGATTTTAAAATAAATTTAAATTTATAAAGTCAAAGTTGAAATAAAAAAATTTAAATGACGAAGTTTTTGAGATTACATATATATTTAAGAAAAAACAATACGTAATTCTATTTCATTTATGTGATAAGATTAAAGATTACTTTTTTTGCTGATCCAATTGGGATAAATAATTTTAGAAAGAGGATATTTCGCACGTCTAAAGGTTATTGAAATCTTTGATAGATTCATTGTTTAATTATCTATTGAGATCTCTGAAGTTTCATCTTCATCGTCGAATACGATAGATTAGTATTGTCAATGTAAAATAATTTTAAGTAATGTTAACTAATGATTTTTTTATCCCAACATATAATTGTAATTTTCATCATAATAAAACTATTTAATCAATAGTTAATATTTATTATTAGTGTAAAACAATTTAGTATGCATGATCATTAAACCCATCAATTAAACCATGAAACTAATAAAAAGGGGGTCTATTTTTTTATTTGAGTAAAAAAAATCCCAAAGTTTAGTTCAACTTTTCCTTTTTCTATTTTTTCAAATTTAATTTAATTTTTTTATAAATATTATTAGATTCAATTTATATATTATTTGACTTTAACCATAATTCTTTAACACATTAAACAATTTATGATTGATTTATAGCATCAAAATAAATATTATTAGATTTAATTTATGATTGAATTTTTTAATAGACAAAAAAATTGGACTACTACACTTCTCAACCCATTACAAAGATAAAAACTTGATATTTTCAATAAAAAAATTCTTAAATCAATCTTTACAAATCAAATTTAATTAATGAATCTTAAATAAATTTTGAATTAAAAATATCCTATTAAATATAAATATAACAATATTAAGTAATAGAATTTTGGCCATAACTTCAAGCATAATTTTAAAATAACTTGTAACACTAGCTATGTTAATTTGTTGGCGACCGACTAATCTCTTTTAAATTCATTTTGCTTGCATGTTCTTGTTGGAACTCACTTTTTTGTGATAGTACTTGCACTTATTTTTCTTCTTATTCTTCATGTTGTCAAAATCATTAAGAAAAACATAAGCCGCCTCATCAAAAATATCATTAACAAAAGTTTCATGATCTAATCTTGTAATGTTTTCTTTGAGATGATAATCTTTGTAACACTTCGAACAAAGATTTTTGTGCGATGGATAACCATAGAAACCACATCCATTGATACAAAGTGACGAATACATCTTAGCTAGGTAGATTATATAGATAATTTGGAAATTGAGAGAGAGAGAGAAAGGTGTATGAAGAAAAGATATCTTGAAATCTCGTTGGATATATTTCAGAAGGGTTTGGGCTAATATATATATATAGGAGATAATGGTGAGACGGTTAACATTAATTAGAAAACTTAGATCCGTTTAATGGACATGATAAGAGATCGGATATGAATAATTTAAAGCCCGTTATTTGATGATTAGTTAATTCATAATTCTATCATATTTCATCTCTCTTGTTGAAATTTATATCCAACATATGAGTTGAAAGCATGATAGGATAAAAAATAGTAATTTACTCTATTACCCTTTTAAAATATAATTTAATATATAAAATATAAATATAAAATAATTAATAGAATTTGATCTTAAACTTAAAAATAAAATCTCTTTTTATCTACACAAACTAGTTAGTTAATAATAGAGACTAAATCAACAATATGAAATAGTGGTTTATAAGTCAAAACAATATAAAAATAGTAAAAAAATAATTAAATTTTACAAAAAATAATTTTTTAATTTTAATATAAAATTGGGTCTCACGACTTTTCTTATGGAATAAAATTAGTCTTAACTCTTCTATAATTCACTCATTTTAAATAGTTACATAATTATATACGTTTATTCATAAAAAATGTTTATTATATATAAATATATACATATAAAAATTGGGAAACGAAACGTTGTTCATATTTAAATATTTTGTGACTTTTAAGATGGGTAAGATAGGATCTAATAATTTCCTCAAAAATAAAATATATACATCAACTAATAATAAAATAAAAAATATCAAAAAATAACATCACTAAATCACATAATAACCTATGATTTTTTTTAAAAATAAATGTAAATTTAAAAGAAAAAGATAAACTTTTATATAGAGTACACTAAGAAACTAAACACTTACTATAAAATAAGTTAACATTAAGTTTACAAAATTAACCCTCTTGCAATTATTTCCTATATATAAACACAAATCCTACCAAAATATATCAAATAATTTCAAGATTTCTTTTTACGTAAAACTTTCTCTTTCTCTAAATAATTCTATTTTATTTATTAAATATAAATAAAAATGTTGTATGTATTATATATAAGTTATAAAAATATCTTTGAAAACAAATTATATTTATTTTATAATTTCAATTAATTTTCATATTTTTATAATTTTGAATACTAATCTATTAAATTATATAAAAAGATAAAACTATCTTTGTGATAAAATTATAAACATTTTTTAAATTAATTATTAATATTTCATTTTTTAAGTTTAAGATCAAATTCTATTAATTATTTTTATATTTATATTTGATTAGATTAACATTTTTATATTTATATTTTATTATATTTTAATTTATATTTTAAATTATATTTTATAAAGGTAATTGAGTAAATTATTATTTTCATCCTATCATGCTTTCAACTCATATGTAGGATAGAAACTTCAACAAGAGAGATAATATATGATAAAATTATGGATAAACTTATCATCATCTACAGAATTCATACGGGCCCAACTTTCTTAATTAATGTCAACCAGTTCTCCCTTTTATATATTAACCCAAATCCTTTTGAAATATATCCAACAATTTCAAGAGATATTTTCTTCATACACCTTTCTCTTTCTAAATTTCCAAATTATCATATAATCTACCTTGCTAACAACATGGATTCATCTCTTTGTATCAACGGATGTGGTTTTTATGGTTCTCCATCACACAAGAATCTTTGTTCAAAGTGTTACAAAGATTATCATCTGAAAGAAAACATTACAAAATTAGATCATGAAACCTTTGTTAATGATATTTTTGATGAAGCCGCTTATGTTTTTCTTAATGATTTTGACAACATGAAGAATAAGAAGAAAGATAGATGCAAGAGTTGTTACAAAAAACGAGTACCAACAAGAACATGCAAGCAAAGTAAATTTCAAAGAGACTATTCGGTCGCCAACAAAATATAATAAGTGTTTGATATGTTAGCAACACTAGTGTGACAAGTTGGTTAGTTATTTTATACAATTAGTTACTTGTTGACTGTTACTACATAACTCTATGTAAATCTTGATATAATTCATTCTCTATTTGTAAATGCTGCAATTCTTTATGAATATATTTCTTCTTATTACTACTATTCTTCCATCTTTCATCTACGGTGGCTTTTTAAGGGATTCAATGTTTTTTTTTTAAAGATTACTGTACTTTTTTTTAAAACAAAAGATTGCATATTGTTTACCAGTATGCAAAGGTGTCCTTTGATCCACTTTTTTCGAATGGACGTTATAATTTACCTTCGTTATAGTTCATATTAAATCTGAGATAGATTACATCATAAAACTAACAACCATTGACCAAGTTCCTCAAGTTCCCTTGAATTTTAACCAAGTTCCTCAATCCTCAAATTATTACTCTAATTGTTATATTTTTATTTTATTAATAGTAATAATTAGAGTGTTGCAAAAAAATATGTTGTAATTTTGAATTGTCAACCTAGTATGCCATTTGATTATGTGATGTACTTACATTCTAATTTTTGCTTTAAAAAATATTGTTATATTTATTTTTATTAGTATATTGTCGATTCAAAAAAGAATTAGGTTCATCATTATCATCATCATCATCATCATCATCATCATTCGATTTCATCTTCTTCTTCGTTGTTGTTCGTCTTCCCTTTTCATCTGGGTTCTTCTTCTTCTTCTTCATCCTTTTCACCTGTTTCACTCGTGTTCGTCCTTTGTTCTTCCGTTGTTTGTTCTTCTTCATTTGTTTCATTTCTTCTTCCTTTATTCCTTGTGTGTTTTGGGAAAAAAAATGTCTTCTCATTCGTATTCAGTTACAAGCAACAATTCTCATTTGAAAATTAGAAGGAGATAATGTTTGTGTGGACTTGAATCTCCTTTGTCTACTTCTTGGACGACTGAAAATCCATGTCGAAGGTTTTATGGTTGTGGATTTTATAAGGCAAACTATTTGTCAAAATTCTGGAATTTATTTTTTGCTGTATAGTTTTGAGATTATAAAAATTTGTTGAAAGAAGATTAATTTTTTTTTGTTATGTTGTTTCAGTTACAGGGTAAAAAATCTTGCAATTTTTTTGATTGATTTGATGAGCCAATGACAGAACGAGCAAAAGAAGTTATTATGTCTTTGATGAAAAGGATTGATGAATTCAAGAAGAAAGACAATGTGACAAAAAGTTACGATGATGAACTGAAGTTGAAGTTGAAACTAATGAGGGGTTTTCTGGCACTTTCATGGCTGTTGATTATTGTTCTTTTGATTATTGTAATGTTGATGTAATTAAAATGATTGGATTAAGGGTGCTTTGTAATGATGCAATTTAGGGTGTTTATGGTTTAAATTGTAATGTAATTGTGTAATATATATAATCAAATTTGAATGAATAAGGTTGTTATTATAAAATGTAATTGGTATAATTGTAATTCAATTGTCTATTTTTACATGTTAATAATTCAATTTGGTATCATTGTATAAATGCAATTTGGTCACTTTGGTATCATTGTATAAATACAATTTGGTGAAACAATTTTCCAGCAACTAGAAAAATTTTCCAAAATAATCATTGTGTAAATGCAGTTTGAAATAATCAGAATCATCTAGTCAAAATAATCAGAACAATTTTCTAATTTTTGGACCTAAATTTGATATCAATGTATTAATGCAATTTGGTTAAACAATTTTCTAGTAGTTTGAAATAATCAGAATAATCTGGTCAAAATAATCAGAATAATCAAAACAATTTTCTAATTTTTGGACCTCAATTTGGTATCAATGTATTAATGCAACCTGGTCAAAATAATCATAATTTAGAATTTAGGTAATAATCAGTACATCATTCCATCATTGCATACTACTGCATTTTCAAAATAATCATTCCATAAGAACTTAGATCCAAAAAGAAGTCATACTACTGCATTACAAAATAAAATTTCCAAGTATCATTACATATTCATAATAACCAAAATAAAATTCACAAGTTTAGTTCCTTCAATTGATTTGTGAATCTTGAGTTTATGGAGCTTGTGAATTCTGAGATAAAATTGTTGGTGTTTCTGCCTCATCACCTCACACCCTTGTCTTTGATCTCTTTGTTCTTTTGACGTTATGTCCACCTTTTGGTATCTCTCTATCTGCTGCACTTTTACCCTTGCATGTCCTCATGTTGTGGCCAAACTTCCCATAATTTTTACATTTCACAGTTGCAAATCGTCTTGGTAGTATGTTAGAACCTTTTGGCTCGTCATTTGACTTGTTCCTATTTTTCTTTGGTCTACCCGGTGCTCTTCTCATGATTGGGAGATTTATAGGATCTCCATTTGATGCATGCCAAAGTTTTGGTCCATTTGATGACATTATAATGTAAGAGTAATATGTCAAGAAGTTTGTTTTCCTATTTAAAAAGCCATAAACATGTCAAAAACATAACTGAATGTTAAAAACAACATGTTATAAAACAAAACTAAATGTTAAACAGATTGCATAATTCAGAAACAGATTGCATAAAAAGATAGCTTATTTAATTCAGAAACAGAATGCATAAACATATAGCTTATTAAATTCAGAAACAGATTGCATAATTCAGAAACAGATTGAATAAACAGATAGCTTATTTAGCACACATACCTTTTGCTGATCTGAAATGAATGCATATTGCCAATGTTGAACATTGTTGAGGTCAGCCAGTAAAATATCCAGAAACCTTTGCCATGAGTCTCTTTTTTATGCTTCAACAACTGCATATGCAATGGGAATCATTTGATTATTCCCATATTTACGTACTGCGGCTATTAATTGACCGCCATATTATCCCTACAAGAAACAAGCATCCAACCCAATTAAAGGCCGACATGTATTAGCAAATGCAGCCTTACAAGCCTCCAAACATACATATATTTTTTCAAAGACTGGTCCAATATCAGGCATACCACACTTAATAATAACTGTAGAGTTTGGATTTGATCTTCTAAGTTCATTGGCATATTCTCTCAAGTGTGCATATTGCTCCCTTTGAGCACCTTGAAGCATTTATATGGCTCTTACTTTGGATCTATATGCTTGGTATGTAGACAGCTTCACACCCTATTTATCAAGCTCCTCAATAATCAATCCCTTGGGTTTTATTTCATGTGTACGTCTCAACATAGGAACGAATTTCTTGGCAAGCCATTCAGTCTTAGTTGTCTTTTTTTTGCCCTCTTATGACATGTATGATCATCTGTGAAACTCACTAATTTCCAATAATCGTTTGAAGTCCTCTTACTGATCCTCATGTAAAATGGACATTTTGGCTCACACCTAACAATGATTCTCTTTCCATCATTCTTTTTGAAATACAAGTTTTTCTTAGTCTCTATTGCAAAATCTTTAATGGCATTCTTAACTAGCTCTTTTGTATTGAACTTTAGGCCCAACTCAAACCTTACTTCATCACCATTTTCAGGTTGGTTAAATTTAGGAAATTTCCTAACATCCTCTTCATCAACTTCACTTCTTGGTGGAGTATCCAAATCATCAGAATTCACATCATTTTCTTCAAAATCAGTTGCAGAACTAGGCCTTGGATTTCCTCTTGGGTTTGCATGTCTTTCAGATGAATTTTCATCACCAACATTAACAAAAATCTCAGTTGGTATTTCAGAAATCCAGTCCTAATCCTCATTGTGAAGGTGTAATTAAGTGAATTTTTAACTTGAAGTAAGAAGTAGGAGTTGTGGCGCCGCCTTCGCACTCTTGAACTACATTAAAGATACTTTTAATGATCCATGTTTGAATTTGAATGATTACAGTTATGGTTTCCTTAAGTAGTTGACTACATGAGTACGAGGGACTAGCTACCCCGATGATTAATTGTCGATAAAAAGGCAACAATAACCCATTGTTATGAATATTGGTTAATTTTATTTTGGAAATAGTTAGGTGTTCATCTCTAATACAACTTTAAGTGATTATGAGTCTTATGTGACATCAATGTTGAATGCTAATAATTGATTATGTGACACGAATATGAGTCTTAAATTAAACATTCAAATAAGTATGTTTGATATTCTAACTAATTTGCTTAAAATGAATAAGAACATTGTGTTAGTATCTTATTTGTTCTATATTATCTCATTTCATAAGGACTAGAACTATTGTATGAGTTCTATAAATGAATTTTATTTATAAGACTTTGAAATTTAAGTTGGACTTTGAGAGTGTTTAACTATATGTGAAAATATTTCTCTTATTTCACTATTATTATACACCCAATTTTTTTAAAGATTAAGTGATTGTATGTCATTGAGCTGTTATATGCATTTCTATTTGTAATTCTTGAAGGTGTGAAATATTTTAAATATTTTTCTATATGTCTAACTTTTGTGAAACCAATAGAGCAAATATTTTTTTGATTTAGACATTCTTTAAGGAGAGTAAAACTGATACAATATTGTTTGAAAAATTAGTTGAAGTTCTGTAAGACCCTTAATTTTAAATTCTAATTTATGTATTTTGGGAAATTTTGTGTTGAATTTCTTAGGCTTTTTAGCCAATTTTATGACATTTTGTGAGTTAAATGCCAAAAATATCTTTTTGGAGACCTAATTAAAATTATTCGTTGATGAATAATTTTATTTAATTACGGTGAATCTTTTGTCGAAGAACAAAAAAATTCTGAGATGCAGCATTTTTCAGAAAAATTCATCTGCCCATTGAATTGCGGCGAGAGTAGATATTTTTCAAAAAAAGTGGTTTGTGACGTGATGTGAGGTGACATACGTAATGATGATTTTTATAAAAAAATATCTAGATATTGGTTTAGATATTTATTATTATTATTATTATTATTATTATTATTATTATTATTATTATTTGAATATATATTGTTATGCATATGAAAGGCAAAAAGGGAAAGTAAACTTTTCCCTGTTTCACGTTCTCCCTCCATCTTTCTTACATTTTCTCTCTGTTTGAGGAAACAAAAAAACCAAAGTGTTGTTGGTTTTGAAAAAAACACAAACATAAACCTCAATTTATCTACTAGATCTAAGCTTCCATTCGAGAAGTGACAGAAGGGAAAGTTGCTCCTTGCCACGCTGCGGTGCTAGTGAGCTAGTTTTCAAAGTGACGACTCGAGCAGAAATTTTATCGGAATTAATCGTGGCGCCGTAATCGGTTGTTAAGTCTACAACGGAGGTAAGGGCTCCTTCCAAACTTTTAGTTTGCATTTAGGATATTATTTGTGATTTTATGGAAAAGGAATTTGATGTATTTGATGTGTGAAATTGTAGAAAATGAATTTAATGTGATTATGTGTGATTATGTGTGATTTAGTGGAATTTAAATTTGAGGTGGTTTGTGGTGATCCATATTTGATGTGATTTATATGTTCATAATTATTATTATGAATTTTTAAGATGTGATTTATTTGTTGATTTTGTGGAAAAAGAATTGATGAAATTTGGTGGATTATGTGTAAAAATGTGGAGTTTTGAAATTAGATGAGTTATGTTTGAATTATTGAAATTTAATTGAGGTGTTATATGTGTGTTGTGGAATTGAATTGATTGTTGTTGATGTAAATTGACGGTAATTAAATTTGATGAGTTTGAGTTACGTAATGAGTTATTTTCAAATAAATGAGTTTGATCTGAAATTGAAATTTTACAAAAAAAATTAGCGTTGTTAAAGTTGTGAAAAAGTTCAAATTTTAACTAAGTTAAAGAGTTTGAGCAAAAAGATAGATTGAAATTAAAAATGGTTAGAGTTTAAAATATTACTCTTTTAATTACTCTTCGATTGAGTTTAAAAAGAAAAAAAAAAGTTTAGAGTATTTTATTAACTCAAAAATTTCGGTGCTTTAATAGTCGAGTGTGTGTATGTGAAATTTGGACAATATTTGTTTAATTTAGTTTTAAATAAATAATATAGATTATTTGGTTTTAAAAGTTTGGTGTGTGAGAAAGATTTAATTTTAAGAATTTTGTTGTGTGTGAATTAATTTTATTGTGAACAAGTGTTATAAATATTTATGTTTATGTAGTTAGCTCCCTGAGTCTCGAAAATGAATTGAGACCGTTGGCACCGAGTTAGCGGTGGGGAGAACTATGATATATTAATGTTGTTGCGGTGATTTATGGTTGGAAATTTTGGAGATTGAATATGGGTGATTAATGTTTGGAAATTTTGGTGATTCATGTTTGGTGAAATTGATATGTTCATAATTAATATTATGAATTTTTTAGAAGAAAATTATGTGTGACTTGGTGGAAAATGAATTTAATTCAATTTAGGTGTGAATGGAATTTGGAGTTGTGATTTATGCGTGGTTGTGGAAATTTTATTGGTGTGAATAAATATATTTGAGTATGCTCTGCGTTGTGTTTGAAAAATCATTAGTGTTAAATGAGTATTAAAAATGGGGAATCTTTTAATAGCTGCATTTACTTAATGATTATGGTGAAAAGAGTTAGAGTATGCTCATGCATTTCATAGTACATGGTGATCGCGATGGGGCCATGGTGATAGTGGTGACCATGATGGGCCACGGGATGATGCCGTGTGAGTTGTTGGTTCATCTTATCCTTGCGGGGATTGTCGCGTCGTGCTGATCTGTGAGAGATTGCACTCTAGAATGTGCTGATCTGTGAGCGATTGCACTCTAGAAAATTGTGTTGGTCTGTGAGAGACTGCATGCTAGTAAATTGTGTTGGTCTGTGAGCGACTGCACTCTTGTATGTCGTGCTGGTTTGTGAGAGATTGCACTCTTGTATGTCGTGCTGGTCTGTGAGAGACTGCACGCTAGTAAATCATGATGATCCGTGAGAGATTGCACCTTGGTAATTAGTACTGGTCTGTGAGAGGCTGTACAATTATGATTTACGCCCTTCGAGGAGGGTTTTGGTTTGGAATTCTGGAATCATGCATTTTGGCATATACGCATTGCATTAGAGTGTTTGGCATGCGAGTTATGTTTGTTATACTATGATGATTGTATATACATATTCGATTGTTGTTGTGATTTGTCGTAATTGCTTTGAGGTGTGAAGTTGGGTTTATTAAGTTTTGATGTAATTATGTGTTCATAATTGATTTAATGAATATTCAAAGTGTTGATTGATTCAGAGCTATTTTAGAACTGAAAATCTGCATTTTTCTCTGTTGTATTCGGCTATGACAGTGCGGTTTGTTAAAACTTCATTTTTCAACATTGTTTATGCATTTTTGGACATATGAAAACCCTTTCGAGGAGTATGCTAAGATGAAAGGTTCTTTTGAGCATTTGAAAATATAAGAATTTTGCTATGTGATATTTGTTAATTTCGGTTGGTGACCTTTACAATTATTGTGGAAATCTGGGCTTTGCCCTCATATGAGAAACATGATCATCCTACCGGTTAGTACCCTGGAGATGGGAAAGTAGTTAGTCATACCTGACCGAAGCTATGTCAGAAGGATCTTGCGGGGCGCGTGGAGATCACCCAGGTTGTATAGCTTTTGTAGCATGATCAGATTAGAGGGCTGTATAGGGTTTAGTTGTCTTTCTTTTGTGGATGTATTTATTTCAATTTGAAATATTGTACCTATACCTCATATTGTCAGCTTGACTTTTATTTTGATGGGTCCTTGTACCATTTTTTTGATGCGACGTGGGGAAGTTAAATTTTTGGGGCAGTGTTTTTTGTACAGGTGTCTGTCGAGAATACTTCAGGGGTATGAGCTATGTCTAATAGGTCTCATACCTCTGGTGTATTTTGTCGTGTAAATACTTTGGGTTTGTATTTCAAAAAACTATTACCGCTGCTTGTAAATATTGTTGGCTTTTGTCGTTATGTTACGACTTAAATTTTTCATCCAAAAGTATTTTCTTTGTTTTATTTCTTTGTTTTAAAAAAATAATAATAATACACTCGTGCTGTTAAAAATCGGGGTGTTACAAGTTCAAAGCGTATTTGATATGTGTTATTTGATGCAACTGAATGTGGTATATTGTTGTTAAATATGATGTGTTTAATTGATTTATTGTGTCATGTTAGCCTATGATGCTAAACTAATTGATTTTTGGACATATTGAGCTTAAAAAAGTAGTGAATGCCCTAAATATGTTTATAGACTAAGTTTGAATCTTTAGGGTGGATCAGTTCGGTTGTTGTTCACTTCAAATTTCGAGGACGAAATTTATTTAACGAGAGGAGAATTGTAACACCCTAAATTTTATGATAAACTATTTTATTAATTAAATAGGATTTTAAATAATTAATTTGATGTTAAAATTATTATCAAATATATGTTAATAAATTTTGTGATTAATTTTCCTTATATGGATGTTTTCTATGATATTGTGCTAGTTTGATACACAATATATTAAATGAGCGATATAAATAATAAATATTTTATTTTATTATATTATATATATATATATTTTTAAAGTAATAGTATTTTAGTGTAATATTTTGAAGAATAAGATTTTGTGTGATTTTACGTGTATATCCCGCACACCCAATTAATATAATATTCTTTTATACGTTTGACTTATATTAAATGTGTACTTAATTATATTTATTTTCTAATAATTTTATTAATATATTTTATTATCTTGAGATAGTGGTAATATTGTGTTTGATTTTCTTTATTTTTATATACTTATTAGGATATTGTGATTATATATATATATTAATATGATTTAGTAATTAATATAAAGTATTGATTTTATATTTATTTATTTTATAATTTTGACTATTCTCTAATGATATATTATTATAACGTGAGTATTTTGAAAAATAAGTATAATTATAGTGATTAATTTGAATATGAGAGTTTTGTTTGTTCATAATATGTATTTTTTTTAAAGGTTAATTTTAAAAATATCCTATTAAAGATAAATATAACAATATTAAGTAATAGAATTTTGGCTATAACTTCAAGCATAATTTTAAAATAACTTGTAACACTAGTTATGCTAACTTGTTGGCGACCGACTAATCTCTTTTAAATTCATTTTGCTTGCATGTTCTTGTTGGAACTCACTTTTTTGTGATAGTACTTGCACTTATTTTTCTTCTTATTCTTCATGTTGTCAAAATCATTAAGAAAAACATAAGCCGCCTCATCAAAAATATCATTAACAAAAGTTTCATGATCTAATCTTGTAATGTTTTCTTTGAGATGATAATCTTTGTAACATTTCGAACAAAGATTCTTGTGCGATGGATAACCATAGAAACCACATCCATTGATACAAAGTGACGAATACATCTTAGCTAGGTAGATTATATAGATAATTTGGAAATGAGAGAGAGAGAGAGAGAGAGAGGAAGGTGTATGAAGAAAAGATATCTTGAAATCTCGTTGGATATATTTCAAAAGGGTTTGGGTTAATATATATAGGAGATAATTGTGAGATGGTTAACATTAATTAGAAAACTTAGGCCCGTTTAATGGACATGATAAGAGATCGGATATAAATAATTTAAAGTTCGTTATTTGATGATTAGTTAATTCATAATTCTATCATATTTCATCTCTCTTGTTGAAATTTATATCCAACATATGAGTTGAAAGCATGATAGGATAGAAAATAGTAATTTACTCTATTACCCTTTTAAAATATAATTTAATATATAAATATAAATATAAAAATAATTAATAGAATTTGATCTTAAACTTAAAAATAAAATATTAATAATTGATTTAAAAAATTATTATGATTTTATCACAAAGAGAGTTTTATCTTTTTATATAATTTAATAGATTAATATTCAAAATTATAAAATATGAAAATTAACTGAAATTTTAAAATAAATATAATTTGTTTATAAGAATATTTTTTTCAATTATATATCATATATATCATATTTTTATTTATATTCTAAAAAATAAAATAGAATTATTTAGAAAAAGAAATGGTTTACAAAGAAAAGAAATCTTGAAATTATTAGATATATTTCGAGAAAAGTGGATGGATGAGAGCGATACTAACTTATCATACACACGTATTTTGTTGGGGATCGAATAATCTCTTTTGAATTCATTTTGCTCGCATGTTCTTGTTGGGACTCGCTTTTTTGGGACTGCATCTATTTTTTTTTTATTCTTCGTGTTCTCAAAATCGAAAATATAATCTGCCTCTTTAAAAATATCATTAACGAATGTTTGATGATCTTTAGTAATGTTTTCTTTGAGATAATAATCTCTATAACACTTTGAACAAAAAAATTTATGGGACGGAGAACCATAGAAACCACAGTCGTTGATACAAAGTGATGCATACATGTTAGTTAGGTTTTACGATTATGTATAGGTAAGTTGCAGAAATTGATGTAATTTGCAAGTTTAGAGAGAGAAAGATTTTGGAAATTGTTGGATAAGTTTCAATAGGGTTTGTGTTTTAATATATAGGGATAATGGGACTAAAGTTAAGATTAAGTAGGAACTTAACTTATCTGATTTAGTTACGTTATTATTTGATATTTTTATTTTATTATTAATTGATATTATCTTTTGTTTTCTAGGAAAGTATTTGATCTTATCTTAACTATCTTAAAAGTCACACAAAATATTTAAAATTGGATAATATTTAGTTTTGTAATTTTTTTTAAGTTACATAGATTTACTTTTATACATTTTATTCTTAAATATTATTTTTATATTGTTTAGTCATTATGTTTTTACATAATTTATTCCTTCTTTTTAATTTAAATAATAAAATTACTGGATTAATCAGATGTGACATCTTTTTATTTATTTAAATTTTTAAAATAAAATTGTACAATTTCATAATCTTAAAACTCGCATTTTTAGAATAATTTTTCAAATCAAACAAACTCATTTTCTTTCATCAAATCAATTTTTTTATTAACAACAAAACACACTTTGTTTAAAATAATTACACATCCATATTTTTATATATAAGAACTACATATCTTTGATTTATCAGTTGCACTCGAATATACGTATGAGGAAGATCGCAGTCCAGTGAAACACAATAGTAAAAACAAAACTATTTTTTTTCTCTTTCTATTTTTAATACTCTTTTATCTTAGCATTATATTTATAAAAAAAATTTACTCACATTCAACTAATATGGGGAAATAAATATTTTAAATATTTACACAATTAGTTATAGATAATTGTTTTTTAACTGACGTTGTAGAATGTTAAAATATTTGGACTCCCAAACCAAAAATTTGATTTCAAATACAATTTTTTTCACTATGCGAAAAATAGTATTTTACAGCACTTTTTTTAAGCCAATTACAGCGTCTTTTCAAAAAAATTAAGGTTGTAGTATCTAGCGCCTTAAAAAGATACAACAGCGCTCTTTAAAATAAAAAAACAATGTAAATCCCTTCTAAAAACGCGCTGCTTGTTGTACTAGTTTTACAGCGCTTTTCCAAGAAAACGATGTAATAGGTGCATTCTTATGCACGTTTTACAGCGCTTTTTCAAAAAAGCGTTGTAATAGATACATTCTTATGCACGTTTTACAGCGCTTTTAAAAAAAATTGTTGTAATAGGTGCATTCTTATGCACGTTTTACAGCGCTTTTACAAAAAAAAAACGTTATAATAGGTGCATTCTTATTCTATTTTTATTAAAAAAACTTTGTAAATGGAATTTTTAAAATAACGCTTGTTTTGTATAAAAAGGTTTTTTATGACATTTTTTTAAGAAAGCGCTGTCTTTTAATTTTTTTCCAAAATTATTTTCATCCAGCAATCAGTTTACAATAAGTTTTCATCCAACAATCAGTTTACATTCAGTTTTCAACCAGCAATCATTTTCACAACAATAGAATTATATAACTTTATATATTCATGCCAGAACCAGAACTATATAACTTTACATATTCACAACAGAACTAGAACTATATAACATGACACAATTACATATATTTTTAAATTTACATACTCACAAAAACACAGAACTATATAACTTTACATATTCACAACAGATCCGTGCAACACAACACATATTTTTTACATTTACATATTCACAACCTTGCAGCATGCCAATTTTTCAGCAAATCAAATAATTTTCATTTCGATCACATACTTACACCAGACTTCCTTTATTTCAGTTAGGTCTCTTTCAGAGTATGTTGGACTGGAATTGTCAAAGTATTGTGCGATATAAAATTTGAACATAAATAAGTTAGAGTCAAATATATACATAGTTTATATATGAAAATCTAAATATAATGAAAATACCGTACCGTTTCTGGGATTATAGTTTGATTCATATCTTCAATCTCCTTCATGAATCGCAATATATAGTACCCGCAGTCTATCTTGTTAGTTTGACGAGGGCGCTATAAAATAAAACATATAAGTCAATAAATATTTGTGCATTGATTGTTAATGAAATTTTAAAGGCATATATTTCAAACCTTTATTGGAATCCAATGTTATTTGACTTTTGCTTCGACACTGTAGCACTCATTTGAGATCGGAAAACTTGTAAAGCACTATCAAATAAATGTGATTATTATAAGCATATTTTTTGTTATTAGTTACTATTCACTGGACACACTCGTACACTTGAGAAAAATTAAAAAGAAAGAAAAAAATAATTAAATAATATATATTTTTAAAATAATTAAATAATATGTATTTTTAAAATAATTAAATAATATGTATTTTTATACATTTCTACAAAATGCTATCTCCAAATATTTGTGACCAAGATTTTGAAATTACTTATAAGATTGGGTTTGTTTTTTGAAATCTAATTATTAATTTTCTTTTAAATGCGTGTGGAGGTGAAATCTGTGGTGGTTCAATCGAGAAAATAAAGGACTCGTCATGAGAATCTTGCATTAAATGGGGGAAATAAAGATTAGAGGTCTTGAGAATCTCTTTTGATCTATCAAGAAAATATCAATTTAATTTTCTTTCTTCCTATTTTCCAACGATTTACAGCTCTATCACTTATAAAATTGTTAAAATAACATCACTTTTTATCTACACAAACTAGTTAGTTAATAATAGAGACTAATCAACAATAATATAAAATAGTGGTTTATAAGTCAAAACAATATAAAAATAGTACAAAAATAATTAAATTTTACAAAAAATAATTTTTTAATTTTAATATAAAATTGGGTCTCACGACTTTTCTTATGAAATAAAATTAGTCTTAACTCTTCTATAATTCACTCATTTTAAATAGTTACATAATTATATACGTTTATTCATCAAAAATGTTTATTATATATAAATATATACATATAAAAATTGAGAAACGAAACGTTTTTCATATTTAAATATTTTGTGACTTTTAAAGATGGGTAAGATATGATCTAATAATTTCCTCAAAAATAAAATATATACATCAACTAATAATAAAATAAAAATATCAAATAATAACATCACCAAATCACATAATTAATAACCTATGATTTTTTTTAAATAAATGTAAATTTAAAAGAAAAAGATAAACTTTTATATAGAGTACACTAAGAAACTAAACACTTACCATAAAATAAGTTAACGTTAAGTTTTACTACCAAATTCCCTAATATATAAACACAAATCCTACCAAAATATATCAAATAATTTCAAGATTTCTTTTATCGTAAACCTTTCTCTTTCTCTAAATAATTATATTTTATTTATTAAATAAAAATAAAAATATGATATGTATTATATATAAGTCATAAAAATATCTTTGTAAACAAATTATATTTACTTTATAATTTTTATTAATTTTCATATTTTTATAATTTTGAATACTAATCTATTAAATTATATAAAAAGATAAAACTATCTTTTTGATAAAGTTATAAATATTTTTTAAATTAATTATTAATATTTCATTTTTAAGTTTAAGATCAAATTCTATTAATTATTTTTATATTTAAATTTGATTAGATTAACATTTTTAAATTTTAGATTATATTTTATAAATATTTTATATTTGTATTTATTATATTTTAATTTTATATTTTAAATTATGTTTTATAAGGGTAATTGAGTAATTTATTATTTTTATCCTATCATGCTTTCAACTCATATGTATGATAGAAATTTCAACAAGAGAGATAAGATATGATAAAATTATGGATGAACTTATCATCATATACAGATTTCAGACGGGCCCAAGTTTCCCAATTAATATCAACCAGTTCTCCCCTTTATATATTAACCCAAATCCTTTTGAAATATATCCAACAATTTCAAGAGATATTTTCTTCATACACCTTTCTCTTTCTAAATTTCCAAATTATCATATAATCTACCTTGCTAACAACATGGATTCATCACTTGGTATCAACGGATGTGGTTTTTATGGTTCTCCATCACACATGAATCTTTGTTCAAAGTATTACAAAGATTATCATCTGAAAGAAAACATTACAAAATTAGATCATGAAACCTTTGTTAATGATATTTTTGATGAAGCCGCTTATGTTTTTCTTAATGATTTTGACAACATGAAGAATAAGAAGAAAAATAGATGCAAGAGTTGTCACAAAAAAGCGAGTACCAACAAGAACATGCAAGCAAAGTAAATTTAAAATAGACTATTCGGTCGCCAACAAAATATATTAAGTGTTTGATATGTTAGCAACACTAGTGTTACAAGTTGATTAGTTATTTTATACAATTAGTTACTTGTTGACTGTGACTATATAACTCTATGTAAATCTTGATATAATTCATTCTCTATTTGTAAATGCTGCAATTCTTTATGAATATATTTCTTCTTATTACTACTATTCTTTCATCTTTCATCTACGGTGGCTTTTTAAGGGATTCAATATTTTTTTTTAAAGATTACTAGACTTTTTTTTAAAACAAAAGATTGCATATTGTTTACCAGTATGCAAAGGTGTCCTTTGATCCACTTTTTTCGAATGGACGTTATAATTTACCTTCGTTATAGTTCATATTAAATCTGAGATAGATTACATCATAAAACTAACAACCTTTGACCAAGTTCCTCAAGTTCCCTTGAATTTTAACCAAGTTCCTCAATCCTCAAATTATTACTCTAATTGTTATATTTTTATTTTATTAATAGTAATAATTAGAGTGTTGCAAAAAATATGTTGTAATTTTGAATTGTTAATCTAGTATGCCATTTGATTATGTGGTGTATTTACATTCTAATTTTTGTTTTAAAAAATATTGTTATATTTATTTTTATTAGTATATTGTTAATAATTAGGATTCATTTAAATTTGACTTGTGAAGATTGATTTAAGAATTATTTTTTATTTACAATATAAATTATGATTGGATCAATTTTGATTTAAAATAGAAATTATGGTAAAATTAACTTATTTGATTAGGTAAAGCAGGATAAAATTGTAAATACAGATTTCAAATAAAGGATAAATTTAGAAGAAAAAAGTAACTAGAATTGTATCCTTTATGTATAGGTTAATTATTATTGTTATTTTTATTACTATATTTTTAATTTAAAACTTAAATAGGACTATTTTAGATTTTATTTGTTAAGATTGATTAGAGGATTAGTTTTGTTTTGAATTAACATTTAAATTATGATTGGATCAAATTTGAATTTAAGCTGAAATTAGGACGTAATTTGAAAATTTAAATTATTTTTATTACTATATTTTTAATATCAAGTTTTTTTTGTCTTTGTAGAGTTTAAGGTTATGAGTCTTTTGTCTATAGTTAAAAAAAAAAACTATATTTATTTTTATGTTTTTACAATTTAAATTAAATTATATCTATTTAAAAGAATTTTGATAGACAATTTTATTTAGATCCACTACAAGGGAATTGACGTTTAGTGACAAAGTTGTCACTAAAAGTTAGCTGTAGGTAAATATCAAGAATACTTTGAGTGACATCCGGATTTACCGTTAACTTGGGTCTGTAACTGCACTTTGAACACTGTTACTACATGTTTTTTATTTCTACCTACTACGGTGAATGTCACTGAAAACTATATAAATATAAATAAAGAATTGATCTATTTCTGCGGTATTGTCTGTCACTAAATACTAGATAAATATAAATAAAGAATTGATATATTCCTACGGTATTGTCTGTCACTAAAGTGTATTATTATTTATTAAATTAAATTTATTTTATCTTCCTACTAATTTTAATTCTAAATTATTAATATCAGTAAATTAAATTTAAAATTTTTAATTTATTTTATTAACTAATGTCATTAAAACATACAATTAAATATAATTTAATTTTACTAATTATATTAAAACATACAATAAATAGTTATTTTGCTCTAAAAGATTCAATAAACTGTCTACATAAGTCATAATGAGTTTCTTCACATTTATTGTGATAAACTGTAAACTAATTTCAAAAAGAACAATAATAAAAAAAACTTACAACCAATCATTCATGGTGACATCTCAAAAATAAAGTTTTCCGGCGAAATAGCGCTTGGTAATCTAAATTTTAACTAAGAATTATTGTAGTCAAAATTCGAACTCGAGTTCTCTGGAATGATTCATTTTAACTAAACTTCATTAATCATTTAAACTCAATTAATTTATTAACTTTATGAAATAGAAATATATTTTTTGACAAATAAAATAGAATTAGATATATCTCACAAATAAAATTTAAAGATAAACCTTGTAAAAATTGATAATTGATTAATTGACAAAACAACTTTCACAATTTCAAGAATAGAATGAAAGTTTAGAAAAGAAAAACAAAATTTATGTTGGACCTACTCGAAATAATATATTGGATAAACGATATACTTTGAGAAAGATATAAATGATTTGAAAATAGAATTAGATAAAATAAGTTTCCAATTTAACTTTTAGATTGACTACACCGGTAACCTAACAATTTTCCATAAAAGAAGATACATTAACTTAGGTTTCTAATTAATCTTAACCATGGTCCCATTATCCCTATATATATTAACACAAACCTATTGAAACTTATTCAACAATTTCGAAAACCTTTCACCTTCTTTAAACTTGCAAATTACCGATCTCTTATTCTAAACTTGCAAGTTACAACATAATCTTAAAACCTAACTAACATGGACCCATCACTTTGTATCAACGGTTGTGGTTTCTATGGTTCTCCGTCACACAAGAATCTTTGTTCAAAGTGTTACAAAGATTATTATCTCAAAGAAAACATTAACAAATTAGATCATGAAACCTTTGTTAATGATATTTTTGATGAAGCGGCTTATGTTTTTTCTTCATGATTTTGAGAGCATAAGAAGAAAAAATAGGTGCAAGAGTTGTCACAAAAAAAAACGAATCTCAACAAGAACATGCAAACAAACAAAGTGAATTTAAAAGAGATTATTCGATTGCCAACAAAAGACATTATGTGTGTTTAACATTTAGTTTTTCTTCATAACTCTGTTAGTTTTGATGTAATTCATTGTCTATTTGTAAATCTTGCAATTTTTTATGAATAAATCGCTTCTTAACTAGCGTTCTTTCGTGGTTTTTTAATGATTAAGTATGAATGTAAGATTTATTATTGGATGTATGTTGATTTTTTTTTTTTAAAGATTACAAAACATTTTTTTTAAAACTAAAAATTGCTATACTTTACAAATTGCATCTTGTTTACTAGTATGTAAAGGTGTCCTTTCATCCACTCTTGTCGAATGGAGGTTAGAATTTACTTTCATTATGGTTAAAATTATGCTTAACTTATGGCTAAAATTTCATATTGTTATATTTATATTTAATAGGATATTTTTAATTCAAAATTTATCTAATATTTCATTAATTAGATTTGATTTGTTAAGATTGGTTTAAGAATTTCTTTTATTTAAAATATAAATTAGGATGATTAATATTTGATAATATGGTAAAATTAACTGCAGGATAAAGTTGTAAATGAAAATTCTAATTAAGAAAAAAAATCACAAAAAAATCTTTGTATCCTTAAGGTATCAATGTATTAATTATTATTGTTATTTTTGTTACCATATTTTTAATTCGAAAATTAATTAGGATTATTTTAGACTTGATTTTTTAGATTGTTAAAGAATTGGATTTGTTTTGATTTAAAATTTAAATTTTGATTAGATCAATAAATTTGAAATTAGGACCTAATTTGGCAATATTTTCGTTAGAATTTTTTTTAAGGAATCAGAAAGAGTTTAATGCTAATTGAATTATCGAAAATATCAAGTTTTTATCTTTGTAATGGTTGAGAAGTGTAGTAGTCCAATTTTTTTGTCAATTAATAAATTCAATCAAAAATTAGATCTAATAATATTTATTCTGATAATATAAATCAATCATAAATTGTTTAATGTGTTAAAGAATTATGGTTAAAGTCAAATAATATATAAATTAAATCTAATAAAATTTATTAAAAAATTAAATTAATTTTGAAAAAATAGAAAAAGCAAAAGTTGAATTAAACTTTGAGATTTTTTTTACTCAAATAAAAAAATAGACCCCCCCCCATCCCCCTGTTTATTAGTTTCATGATTTAATTTATGAGTTTAATGATCATGCATTCTAAATTTTTTTACACTAATAATAAATTTTAACTATTGATTAAATAGTTTTATTATGATGAAAATTATAATTATATGGTGCGATGATAAAATCATTAGTTAACATTAATTAAACTTAATTTACATTGACAATACTAATATATCGTACTCGACGATGAAGATGAAACTTTGAAAATCTCGATAGATAATTAAACCATGAATCTAACGAAAATTTCAATAAGCTTTAGATGCATGAAATGTTCTAGTTCTAAAATTATTTATTCCAATTGGATCAATAAGAAAAATAATCTTTAATCTTATTATCACTTAAATGAAATAGAATTATGTATTCTTTTTTCTTAAATATATATTTAATCTCAATAAGTTAGCATTTTTTTTTTCGTCATGTAAAATTTTTTATTTCATCTTTGACTCTATAAATTTAATTTTGTTTTAAAATTGTCTCTAGTGTTAGTGTGTATTAAAAAAAGCTATGATAATAAACATAGAAGGGAGAAAAAAAAAGCAAAGAACAAAAATAAAACAAAAAATGCGAACATTATTTTATTGATTATTTCTAATATATTTTTTCATTCAAAAATTAAAATTATTTTGTCCTTTACCATTATTTTATTTCTAGGTTTTCAACATGAATTTGTTTGTTCTTTTGTCTATATTTCCTTGGATTTTGATCAAGTCCCTCAAGTTTGTTATATTTTTTATTTTATAATATAGAAATTATGTTAAATTTACTTATTTGATTATGTAAAGCAGGATAAAATGTAAATAAAGATTTTAATTATTAGAAAACTCGGTATCCTTTAGATAAAGATTAATTATTATTGTTATACTTATTACTATATTTTTAATTTTTAATTCAAAATTTAATTAGAACTATTTTAGATTTTATTTGTGAAGATTGATTAAAGGAATAGTTTTGTTTTGATTTAAAATTTTAAACTATTATTAGATCAAATTTGAAATTATGATGAAATTTTGCTAACTTTGATTGTGTTATTGTTGTTATTCTTATTACTATATCAAGTTTTTATCTTTGTAAAGTTTAAGGTTACTACTAGTCTTTTGCCTATAGTTAAAATAAAAAACTATAACACTATTTTTATACTTTTTACGACTTAAAAGAATTTCGATAGACAATTT
The DNA here is from genome assembly GCA_002896215.2 of Cicer echinospermum. NCBI lineage: Eukaryota > Viridiplantae > Streptophyta > Magnoliopsida > Fabales > Fabaceae > Cicer > Cicer echinospermum. The sequence continues at coordinate 6,579,567 of PGTU02000001.1, forward strand.
TATTTAGAGATTAATATATAGCTGTCCATTTTTATATTATTTTACACTATGAAATAACCACTATGAAATAAACTTTTCAAGGGAAATAGGACAGTGGTAATCTAATGTTTAACTAAGAATTATTATAGTCAAAATTAGAACTTGAATTTTCTCAAATGATTCGTTTTAATCGAAACTCATTAACCACTTGAATTCAATTACTTTATGAAATAGAAATATATTATTTGACAAATTAAATAGAATTATATATATCTCACAAATCGAATTTAAAGATAAACCTTTTAAAAAAAAATGACAATTGATTAATTGACAATACATATAATTTTTATTTAATTTATAATGTAAAATAAAATAAGAAAGAAGATATAATTTTATTCTATGAATAAAAAGATATGATTTGAAAATAAAATTGGATAATGATAAGTTTCCTATGTCAAAAAAGTAAAGATAGTGGTTTGTTATTAGTGATAACATTAATCTTTGCCAATATTTCTATAAATTATTGAAATGTTATTAATTAAATTATAAAAATTAATAATTTCAGAAGTAGAATAAAATATATCATATCATAGAATAAAATTGTTAAATATTATTGCCATTTTTTTAAAATATATCACATCATAGAATAAAATTATTAAATTTTAAAAGATATAATTTGGAGGATATAATTGTTAAATTTGAAAAGATATAATTTAATAAATTTTTTGCTCCAAAATTGTTAAATTTTAAAATATGAGACCAAATTCAAAAATCCCTAAAAAATAAAAAGACGAAAAACTGCCATTAAACTTAAAAAAAAAACGTAAATTATTTACATAAATAATTTTATGTTTTAGCCTATTTTAAATAATTATATAATTATGTGTTAAATAAATTTTTATTTTCTATAAAATTTAAAAGTTTTGTTTGTAGTCTTTATAAAATATTCTTTAACTTCAGTCCCAATTTTTTTTTAATATTCATTTTATGTCCCTACTTTTAAGTGATCTCATGTGTGTCTTTTGAATTTTTAAATAATTTTTTACAGTCATATTTAAAACATTAATAACACATCTCTTACAAAAATTTATAATTTATTAACAATAAATCAATTTAAATATGAACTTATAAGCTTTTAGAACTTAAAAATTCATATTTAATTTATCTCTCACTAAAAATTTCTAAACTTTCTTGAGAAAACTATTATAAAATTTTAGACATATAAAAAAAAAGTATTACAAATTATGAATGATAAATATCAGTTTACTTAATATACAAAAAATTAAACAGAGACAAAAAATGAAGATGAAAATTTCTTAGGAAATAAAGTTGAAGAGATTTATTATAAGGATTAAATATGAAACTTTTAATTTTCATAGAAAATAAAAACTTACAATTATATTATATTTTTTGACGAAATTATATAACGGATAGAGGATCCATACGTTTAATTTTCATTTAATTTATAACCCAAAATAAAAAATTTAGTTTTGAAAAAACCCAAAATAAAAAGATAAAGATCATTTTCAAGAATAAAATTTATAAGGTATTAAACTATTTTGTCAATAAAATAAGGAAATCAACCGTTTATCCAATTTTAGATATTATGCGGCACTTTTAATATGGTTAAATTAAGATCAACTAACAATAAAATAAAACACATCAAATAATAATATCACTAAATCCCATAATAATCTTGTGTAAAAAAAATCCATAATATCCACATATTTATTTAATTATTTTAAATAATAAATAAAAATTAAAAGAAAAAGTTAAACTTAATCTAAGAGTAAAAAAATCCTATAATATCCACATATTTATTTATTTTAAATAATAAATGAAAATTTAAAAGAAAAATTGAAATTACATCATGAACTAACATTAACCTTCCATAATATAGGTTAAGTTTCCTATATATTATTATTTATTACTTGAATCATGCAAAATTTGTTATTGAGTCATTATTTTGACCAAGTCCGTCATGTTTGTTATATGTAGTGATTTTGAATTGTCAATCTTGGATGTCATTTGACTATGTGATGTATCTACACTCTAATTTTTGTATTAACAAACATTGTTATAATTATTTACACTCTAATTTGTTTTGATTTAAAATTTAAATTATAATTGGATCAAATTTAAATTTAATTTGAAATTAGGATAAAATTTTGCTAACTTTGATTCTGTTATTGCTGAAATCGGGCAACAATATATCAAGTTTTTATCTTGATAAAGTTTAAGGTTATGAGTTTTTTGTTTATAGTTAAAAGAATATATATATATATATATATATATATATATATATATATATATATATATATATATATATTTATAACACTATTTTTATGTTTTTTACAATTTAAATTAAATGATATCAATTTAAAAGAATTTTGATAGACAATTTTATTTAGAGATTAATATATATATATTTGTTCACTCTTAAATTATTTAAACAAGATTGACAACGTAAAGTTTAACCAAGAATTAGTGTAGTCAAAATTCGAATTCCAATTCTCTCGAACAATTCATTTTAACTAAAGTTGATTAATTATTTAAACTCAATTACTTTATTAACTTTACAAAATAAAAATACATTTTTTGACAAATAGAATTAGTTCATAAATAGAATTTAAAGATAAACTTTTTAAAAAAATAATAATTGATTAATTGACAATACAACTTAATTTCACAATTTTCAGAATAGAATGAAAGGTTAGAGAGAGAGAAAAAACTTATGTTGGGTCTACTTAAATAATTTACTGGATAAACATATACTTTTTACTTAATTTATAATGTAAAATAAAATGAGAAATATATAATTTTATTCTACCGAAAAAAAATATGATTTGAAAATAAAATAAAATAAAAAATAAAGATATCTCCCCTAATTTATTGTGGTTTGTTATTAGTGATAACATTAATCTTTGCCAATATTCCTATAAATTAATACAACACATTCCATCATTATCAGAGCCGGTCCAAGGTAAGCCCACCAAGCGCTTTAGGCCTCTCTGAAAAACAAAATTTTTTACTTAAAAAAAGACCTCACATTTTAATATTTTTAAAACTAATTTTCATAAAATTTTATATAAATTAAATAAAATATTTTATTTTTATTCCAAATTATTTAATACTTATCTCATTACAACTTAATTAAAACAGTAGAGATGAGAAAAATATTAATTATAAAATGAATAATAATGAGATAAAAGGTGAGTACATTGAGAAATACTAGTTATAAATGGAGAAATCATGGGATAAATAGTGAACATATTGCTAACATGCGTTACTTGAGTGCTACAATATATACACATTCTTTTCTTATTCAACTAAAATATGGAAAAATTTACATGAGTGTCCGTATAACCGTTGAAATGTCTTATTTCATTATTTGAAAAATATAGAGAAAATAGATTTGAAAATGTCATTAATTTTGTTAAACAAAATTTATATAATTATTAAATAAAATATTAATAATTTATTTATTAAATTTTGAAAATGCCTTATCTAATAATTTCGCTTTAGGCCTCATAACGTGTTGGGCTGGCCCTGATCATTATTCAACAATTTCACAAGCTCACAATTTTATTCGTAAATCACTTGCATTCTTCAAAAAAATTAAGTCAAATAAGATGGTTATATCAATTTGTTCCAATAATGCATGTGGTTTATATGATGGAGCTGGTATCAAGAATATTTGTGGGAAGTGTTTTAGAAAAAGTCTTGAAGACATCAACGTTAAATCAAAGATTGAAGATCATGTTTTGGAGAGTCCTACTTTTGATGTATGCACTAATATTGCTTCTATGACTCTTACCGATTCTACCATCATGAAGAACACAAATATGTGCAAAAGTAGCACCAACAAAAAATAGACTTGTAAGTACTATGTATCATGTATTTTAAAATCATTTGTCACCAAACTTTGGCCAATAGATAAATAGAGATTGTTTATGTATTATTTTCTTGATAATAATATTTTTTTTCTTCTATTCTTTATGAATTTAATCATTAATATTAGTCATTACACATTGTTCTCTTTTAATATGATTATATGATGTGATTATGTTCATTATTCATATAACTCTATTGAGAAGTCATTTTTTTTATCCGTTGTTACTCACGAGACACACCATTTAGATATTTAAAAAAATTAAAAAAAAATTAAATAATATATATTTTTAAAATAATTAAATAATATGTATCGTTATACCACTACGCAAAAAAATGCATATTACAGCGCTTTTTTTAAGCCATTTACAGCGCTTTTTCAAAAAAATAAGCGCTGTGGAAACGAGCGCTGTAAATGATACAACAGCGCTTTTAAAAAAGCGCTATAAAACATGTAAATACAACGCGCGCTTGTTATGCACATTTTACAGCGCTTCTTCACAAAAAAGCGCTGTAATATGCACCCCATTATATGAGTTATGGGTGTGCATTTTACAGCGCTTTCTCAAAAAAGCGGTCTAAAATGCCCAACCATAATTTCATATATGGGTGGACATATTAGAGCGCTTTCTCAAAAAAGCGCTGTAATATGCCCAACCATAATTTCATACATGGGTGGGCATATTACAGCGCTTTCTCACAAAAGCGCTGTAATATGCCCACCCATAATTTCATATATGGGTGGGCATTTTAGAGCGCTTTGTTGAGAAAGCGCTGTAAAATGCACACCCATAATTTCATATATGGGTGTGCATATTACAGCGCTTTCTCAAAAAAGCGCTGTAAAATGCCCAACCATAATTTCATATTATGGGTCTGCATTTTACAGCGCTTTTCTTGTACATTTTACAGCACTTTCTCACGAAAGCGCTGTAAAAGGTGCACCATTAAAGCGCTTTAGAACAACATTTTACAGCGCTTTTTAAAAAAAGCGCTGTAAAATGTGTGTGTGTGTGTTTTTCTTTAAACGCTGTAAATTAATTATTTGAAATGAAAAGCGCTTTTTAGCTTTGTATGGCATTTTTTTTAAAAAGCGCTGTCTTTTATCTTTGTATCCAAAATTATTTTGATCCAAAATCACTTCACAATCAGTGCACACAACAACAAAACATGTTCAAATACCATAGGCAGTTCACACAATCAGTAGAACAGAAATCAGAACTATGTAACTTTATTAACATATATGTAACTCTATAATTTACAACCTAAGTAACTACATTCAGATACATATATACAACCTAATTTACAACCTAATTAACTACATTCAGATACTTATATATATATAACCTAATTTACAACCTAAACTACATTCAGATCCATATTCATGTTCATATATTGTCCTATGATCATTTACATATAATAACTAACAGAATATACATTATATGCACTAGCTACCATATAATATTCAGATCCCTTGCCCAGCAGCAAGCTATTTTCCAGAAAATCAAATAATTTTCAAGTCAAGCACGTACTGACACCATTCTTCCTTTAATTCCATCAGATCTTCCTCAGAATATGATGGACTGGAATTGGCAAAGTACTGCAATATAAAAATTGAACATATTATATTAAGTTAGTATCAAATATATAGATAATTTATATATGAAAATCATATAATGCAAATACCGTACCGTTTCTGGATAATAGTTTTATTCTTCTCAACAATCTCCTTCATGAATCTCAATATGTAGTACCCACAGTCGATGTTATTTGTTTGACGAGGGCACTTTATTGAGATCCATGTAATGTTATTAGACTTCTGCTTCGACACTTTAGCACCTCTTTGAGCTCGATAAACTTTTAAGGCACTATCGAATGAATAAATGTGATTATTAGAGCATGAACAAACACATTATTTATATATATATGTAAGAAATAAATGAATATTACTTACGTGTCGAGCATAGTCTTTATTTCGGGGTGATTGGTGTAATTGCCGTGCACGGGATCCAAATAGTATACAACTTCAGAGACCGCATTGACTGCAAATAGCACCCAATGTGCCCTACAACAACAAAAAACTAGTTAAGCAATTTTGTTTATAGACAACTAATAAATTAAATTCTCATCAATTAAAAAAGATAAAATTACGTACCCTGAATTATATGGTGCCAAGAACAATTTATCACTTTCTTTATTTCCTAAAAACATATCTACAATGTAGTTTTTTACATTCTCTGGATCGAGTTTCCACATCGACATCTTATGTGGAGACAAGAATGAGTATTTATTTGACAGTTTCCTCGTGCACACGACCTTCTCGTACAAAAACCTTCAATGAAAATTTTAAACTAGATTAATTACCAATACATTTAATTAATTACAAATAAATGCAATTAAAAGTATTTTTTACCTTATGTACAAGCTGATTACAGTAGCACTCAGCTCCTTATGTTCGAGAAGTTCGTACATGTGCTCCTTTTCGAGGTATTCAATATACTCATCTCCAAAGATGTCTTTATTCATTTGTACGATGGGCGAATCGTTGCTGCTGCCCGTGTTCCTTTTTATTTGGATGTCAAGACACGCCCCGTATTTACCAAGGCGTGGCTGACTTTTATTAGGAGCAGCAGCAGCAGCGACCGATTTTCCCCGATCCAGATTTTTTGTTGCTACAAGTTTGGCAGCTTTATTACCTCCAGCCTTTGTAGTTTGGCAGCCCTATTAACCTCCAATTTTTGAGGTTTGCTGCCTTTTTTTGGCTGTAGGGGTGGTTTATTTATTTGGACCTACAAAAATGAGGTAAAATGTTAGTTTATTGAATCTGAAAAAAATGAAAAACCTTAGGCAATAAATGTGACAAACCTTTTCGGGAGATGTAACTGATTTGTCCTTGGGAATCTTTTTTTGGAGGGCAACAAGGTGTGTGGGCCATGCCACGTAACTGCCAATAGCGTCGCTTAAGAACTTCATACCTCCATCGTTGTCCGGTATGGACAACGGTGCAGTTGGTACGAAAGCAACCGTAGGCGATACTTTGACATGGCCCGCGGGGATCGGAATATTGTGCAATACTTCTCCCGAAGTATTGTACAATATTCCTTTTCCCACCTTCCGTTGAGTAGGCGAGGACAAGTATAGGACACATGTAGTGACACCCTACATCAATAGTTAAAACATAAGTACAGTTAATATATAAGTTTGTTTAATACATAAGTAATTACATAAGCAAGTAAGTAGTAAGTAATTAATTACCTCGGGAATACTCTTCAAACCGACGTTGCAACTCCCGGTTTCACTCTCCATTTGTATTTCAGGTTGGAGCTGAACCGGAAGTTGCTTGTCTTTATTCGTATTCACCAAGAGTGCCACTTGCTCCGATAGGATTCTGAGCTTCTCTAATACTTCCTCGTTGGAAGGTTTTTGGCGCTTCTCTTGAGGAAAAAAACTTTTGGGAGTTACGCCAAATCTTTCCCCTCACTCGACCGAATACTCAGGGACATTAAACACTTTCCCAAGAATGTCCCTGCACGTATCCTTGTTGCCCTCTTGAGTGTCAGAACTTTGTTCAATAATTTCCTAAAAATACATGTAACATTAAAAAGATAAGTTCAATAGCATTTTTAAAATACAATATTAAAAAATATGAAAGTGATAATATACTTACACAAAGTTCTACAACTTTTTTGACATTTTCATTATCAACCACTCCTTCTTTATTAACACGCGCTTCCTTCCACAATATATGAAGACCCAAGGGTTGATCGGTTTGGGTGTCTTTTCTCTATTCGTTAAAATCATAAACAAAATAATACAAATTAGTTACACACTATAGTTTATAATACAAATTACTTCATTATATTAAAGTGATGTTTAATTACTTACAATTTGTTGTTCAAGGCGTGCATATCCCATACGTGATTTCTTGTATGGGTGTTTTTGGGTTGCTTGCCCGTTCGCGATTTGCCTTACTAATATTCTATATAAAAAAAAAATAGCAATTGTGTAAAAAGTTAAAATACGCTACGAATATGAATAATAAACACAAATGCTAATAAATTAATCACTTACGACAAACGCCGGGTCAGAGCGTTTGGAAACAAATGCACTCCATTCATCCTTTGATATATAATGTTGATATATCTTTGGAGGTTCAGCATTTGTGTTTCCTTCTCTATCTTTTAGATAGAAATTTGAGAGATGGGATCTAAATCCACGATGGATTTTCCCAGCAACTATCAAAACATACGACTTTCGTTCCTCATCAAGAACAAAAGTTGTCTGCAATGAAAACAATTATAAGTAATGTATTTTACAGAAAAAAAATTATAAATGACAAAAGAGTAGATCAAAATATTTACTTGAATGTCGTTCCATATGATATCTTTGGCATCCTTCAACGCCTTATCTCTCCAGTTGTCTATTGTTATTGGGACATTTTGACGAACAACAGCCCCAATATAGCTTACAAACATGGAGCTGTTGGGGTCAACTGGCTGACCACTCTCGTTCCAGCCAACCTAATAAACTCATATAGTAAGTACATGCCCTAAACCTTAAAAAAAAGATAAAAAACAGACAGCAAACAGAGTATAGTATACCTCAAATTTAATGCCATTACTCCGTGCTTTAATCACCTTTTGCATGATAGTTGCACCACGTTTGACTTCTTTTTCGTAAGTCTTAGAGGTGCCAACTTCTTCATTTTGAACTTCTATATCTTTGTTTGTATCCATTTAACTACAACAAGTTCAACATGCAGTTTAGTGTAACATCAACAAGCTCAACATGGATCATGCATTGTTATAAACAAAAAAGCTCAACATGCATAAGTATAACTTAAAAAAGCTCAACATGCATTTTAATGATTACAAAAAATTTATAACATCAATACCTGAATAATGGTTCGAAGAAAGATGAAATGTAAAGAAAAGAGGGAACGCAGAAAGTTCACAGAAATATGGTTCAAAGAAATAGGATATTGAAGAAATACGTAATGAGGGTTACGTATTTCAATGAAAATATATTGTGTGAAATGGGAGAGATGATCTTGGATGGAAATAAGGTTCGAAATGAAGGAGATGATCGTGGAAATGAGGTTCGTAATGGACGGGATGATAGGGTTTGCAAAAGAAGAGAAGAACGATGAATGTTGAGATGATAGTGAAGTTTACGTAATGAAGAGGAAACTGAAGAGGTAACTGTTATATATACGTAACCCTTTTACAACGCTTTTTATAAGCCTTTTACAGCGCTTATTTTGAAAAGCGCTCTAAAAGGCTTCTTTAGTTAAATTTTTAAAAGGCTCTTTTACAGTGCTTTTCCCAAATAAGCGCTGTAAAAGACCTCCGTGTGTTATTATGTTATATGAATGTCTTTTACAGCGCTTTCACACATAAGCGCTCTAAAAGGCTTCTTTAGTTAAATTTTTAAAAGGTTTTTTTACAGCGCTTTTCCCAAATAAGCGCTGTAAAAGACCTCCGTGTGTTATTATGTTATATGAATGTTTTTTGAAGTCTTTTACAGCGCTTTTACCCATAAGCGCTCTAAAATGTCTCTTTATGTTAATTTTAAAAGGCTCTTTTACAACGCTTTTCCCAAATAAGCGCTGTAAAAGGCCTTATTGTTTTTGTGTTTTGTTATGTTATTTTTTAAACAAGCTCAACATGCATGTGCAAAACCCATATAGTAGTAACTGGTCACCACAAAAATCCCTTCTTCTTCACCAAACTCTTCTCCTTTTATGCATCTTCTTCACAAACATCAAAGCTTACTCTTTCACAATTCAACCTCCACCTCAACACCCTTTTTATCTCTTTACATTCTCTTTCCTTCTTAAATCGAAACTTAATTGGTATTCAGGATCATTGCCATGTTGCGAAAAATGGGTTTGTGTCTGGTGTTTTTGGGGATTCCCATGATGCGTACAAGGTGTTTGAAGAAATGGGTTTGTGTCTGATGTTTTTTGGATTCCCATGATGCGTACAAGGTGTTTGAAGAAATGGGTTTTGTGTCTGATGTTTTTTTGGATTCCTATGATGCGTACAAGGTGTTTGAAGAAATTAGTGTCTGATGAATATTATTTTAAAGCCTTTTTACAGCGCTTTGGCAAATAAGCGCTGTAAAAATGTCTTTTTTACTCACTTTCAAAAGAGTCGTTTACAGCGCTTTGTGTGAAAAGCGCTGTAAAAGGTATAAAACACTCATTATTTTATTTTTAAAAGGATCTTTTACAGCGCTTTTTTAAGATAAGCGCTGTAAAATGTCTCTTTATTTTATTTTTGTGTTTGGTTTATTTGGGTTGGGATGACATTAAAAACATTTTTATCATTGTTTATTGGATTAAAAATATTGTTATCATGTCTTTATCATTGTCTTTTTCACACATAAGCGCTCTAAAATGCTTCTTTAGTTAAATTTTGAAAAATCTATATATATATATGCACTGAGCAAAAGAGAGAATCTCTCTATTTAGTTCAGTTCAGTTCATGTAAATTACTAATTTATATTCAGTTCAGTTCATGTAAATCAAGCTAAATATAAAACACTCATTGTTACATGAACTTGGTATAAAAACACTCAAATCAAGCTAAATATAAGCAGAAAATATATTAATCAGAAATTAATAGTAGTATAACACACTCAATTCAGATTACATGCATATTTACAATAACACAGTTCAAATTACATGCATAGCTTATATAAAACAATTAAACATATACATTAAGATGCCCTTCTTCTTTTCCTGGTGACATTCACATTTGTTTGTCCATTTACAATACGAAACGATGGATTAATCCAAATTCCCTCATCATGATCATCTCTAAGATATAAACCATCATCAGTTGAATCAATTTCATGTGGTTGTTGTGATGTTGCAAATAAAGATCATTACCAAACATCTTCATCATTATTGTTATCATCACTTATTTTATTGGTCGATAGGACAACAGACCATTTATCATTAGAAGATCAGTGACATAAAACACTTGTTGAGCTTGCGACGCTAAAATAAAAGGCTCGTCTTTGTATCCCACCCTATTAAAATCGACAAGCAAGAATCCTGACTCATCAATCCGAACGCCATTATTATTATCGACCCACTTGCAACCAAATATGGGAACACGAAACATTGTGTAGTCTAACTCCCATATGCGCTCGATAACCCCAAAATATGATAGATTTGCATATATTGGGTTTTTGTCTTTTGCACTTGAGACATGCATCGCTTCAGCTACGAGAGTGACTCCACTATTTTGCATAGTGTCTGATCATCTTGTTCTTTGGTATAAAATGTGTAGCCGTTAATAACATAACCAGTGTAAGAAAAGACATGTAAGCTCGGACCATTTGCTAGCCACCTCAATCTATTTTGAAATTGATCCGGGGTCTATATCAAATTTTGACATTATGTGATTTTTTAACCATGTTACAAAACTTCGATTGTGCTCTCGAGTTATCCAATTTTGATTCCTATTCATGTTCAAACGAGATAACTGATCAATGTGTATTGTAACATACGGTTGAACCTCATCATCATTGTGCAGAACATACAATTGTGCCTGCTCCCATTCTGTCCTTGATATAGTCAGTAGTCTCCTTCCAGTTATCCCTTCTCCTGATAGTCTTCCCGAATGACGAGACATGGGAAGCCCTATGGATTCAACATTGGACAGATATTCAGTACAAAATTCAGCAGCCTCTTCAACAATGTATCGTTCAGCAATACAACCTTCTGGTCGACTTCTACTTTTTACGTACCCTTTTAATATTTTCATATATCGTTCTATCGGATACATCATCTCATATAAGCTGGCCCACAAAGTTGTGTCTCCTTAACCAGATGAACAGTAAGGTGAACCATTATATCAAAAAACGATGGTGGGAAATACATTTCAAGCTCACACAAAGTAACAACAATTTCCCTCTGCAATGTCGGTAATTTCTGAGGGTCGATCACTTTACTACAAATTCCCTGAAGAAGAAACATAATCTAGTTAAGGCTAGTCGAACTTTTTCAGGTAAAATGGAACGTATACCTATTGGTAGCAAATGCTCCATTATAATATGACAATCATGGGTCTTCAAACCTTTTAACTTGAGGTCTTTCATACAAACCAAATTTTTATGTTCGAAGAGTATCCTTCTGGAACTTTAACTTCGTGTAGAAATTTACATAAAACAATTTTTTCCTTTCTAGATAGAGTATGAGCGGCTGGAGGTAGATATGTGCGATTTCCTTTCTTTACTGGAGCCAGTTCATTTCTTATTCCCATATCGACCAAGTCCAATCTTGCATTGACGCCATCTTTAGACTTTCCTGGAACATTGAGTAACGTACCAATAACATTTTCAAATACATTTTTTTTCAATATGCATCAGATCGAGGAAATGTCTTACATACAATGACTTCCAATATGGCAATTCAAAGAAAATTGACTTTTTCTTCCACCCAGTTTTCACCAGCTCTCCCGCAAAAGGTTTGCCAAATTTATTGGTCAAACCTTGTACTTTTTCAAGTATTTGATATCCAGTCGGTGCTAAAGGAGCTTTACCTTCCTCTGATTTTCCATTGAATGCATTTCTCCACCCACGATACTGATGACTATAAGGTAAAATCTACGATGTCCAAGAAACACATTCTTCTTACAATGTTTCAACCGCATCCAATTTGTACTCTCTTCACATATAGGACATGCACACTGACCTTTAATGCTATATCCTGATAAATTACCATATGCTGGAAAATCATTAATTGTGCCGAACAACATAGCCCTCAATTGAAACACTCTTTCCTATACCCATCATAAACTTCCACGCCTGTCTCCCACAGAATTTTTAAATCTTCAATTAAAGGAGTCAAGTATACGTCGATATCATTTCCCGGTTGTTTGGGTCCAGAATTAACAGAGACAACATCATAAACTTACGCTTCATACATAACCATGGAGGTAGGTTATATATTACCAAAATCACAGGCCACGTGCTATGTGAGATGCTTTGAAGACATGTGGATTCATTCCATCAGTAGAAGTGCAAGTCTTAGATTTCTTGACTCTATCCCGAATTCAGGATACTCGTGATCAATTTTTGCCCATTGTGGGGAATCTGCAGGGTGTCGAAACATTCCATCTCTAATTCTTTCATCTGCATGCCATGTCAAGTGTTTTGAATCTTCTTCACTGCGATACATGCGCCTAAATCTTGGTATTATAGGAAAATACACACGACTTTTGCTGGAGTAGATTCTTTCTTCTTATATCGAGAGACATTGCATTTCGACACGCCTTAAGTAGTTCATATTCGTTTCGAAATAAAATGCAATCGTTAGGACACGCATGAATCCTTTCGTAACTCATTCCAATAGAACACAAATCCGTTTAGCCTCGTAGGTTCGACTGGGGAAGTTCATTATCATCTGGCAACATATCTTTTATGAGTGTTAATAAATTCTGTAAAGCTTTTATCAGACCATCCATTACTCGCTTTTAAGTTGTACAACTTTAATATCGCTGACAGTCTTGTGAATTTAGTACAACCATTATATAATTCTTTCTCTGCATCACTCAACAAACTTTCAAACATTTTAGGACAATCTCGAAGATCTTCTTTAACTGCTTTTGCAATCTCATCAACTCGGTCCGGCTCATATGTATCTGTATCGAAGTCAGTTGAAGCATATGTCGAACTATTCTCAAAATTAATGTTTCCTTTTTTTTTCTCACCATGTCTTATCCAACATGTGTAGCTTTGATCAATTCCATTACATACTAGATGTCCTTCTAATTCATCTTCTCTAACACGTTTTCCAAACAACATTTTAAACAAGGACAAACTACTCTATTTGGATCTTTTGCATTCTTCACTGCAAACTCAACAAACTCCTTCACTCCAATTTCATACTCTTTTGACAATCGATTGGCTGAAATCCATTTCCTATCCATATTATACCACCTATATAAATGCAGTAACAAAAAATAATAAGCTTTCAAACATATCAACAAGTTTCAAAAAAGAAACCAATATCAACTAACAATTTCAAAAACAGAACAGATCATGTGGTATGAGTTTTTGACAATTTTTTGACAATTTCAAAACATAACAGATCATGTGTAAAAGAGATTTTATATATATATATAACCTTAACAACGTAAAAATACCTTAGACAACGTAGATGGCCACAGTACGTAGAGGATATTAGGGTTCGCAACGTATATAATTATTTGAAAGATGTAGAGGTAATATGATGTTCCAACGTATATAATATTTTAAAGATGTTTACAGCGCTTGTGAAAACGCTAATAATAGGTAGTTAAATTCAATGAAAGCGCATGTGTTTTACAGCGCTTGTGAAAAAAGCGCATGTAATAGGTAGTTAAATTCAATGAAAGCGCATGTGTTTACAGCGCTTGTGAAAAGCGCTGTAATAGGTAGTTAAATTCAATGAAAGCGATGTGTTTTACAGCGCTTGTGAAAAAAAGCGCTGTAACTGATACGCGAAAGCGCTTCCTTTTACAGCGCTTTGTGACAGAGCGCTGTAAAAGCCTTACAACGTGATGCGCAAACGTATAATGACCTACTACAGCGCTTGTTTTACAGTGCTTTGGCATCAAAAGCGCTGTAATAGGGTTCCGTTATTTTTTAAATATAATTACAACAGCGCTTGTTTTAGCAAGCGCTGTAAAATGGTCGCTGTTAAATGTCATTTTTGGACGGTTAGTGTTAACATTTGTAACCAACATGATATTTTTCAAATATTTGACCAGATTTTAAAATTATTTATAAGATTGGGCTTCTTTTCTTTTTTTAAAATCTAATTATTAATTTTTTTTAAAAAATGGATGTGAACGAATTCATTTAAATGGGCGGATAACGATTTAGAGATCTTGAGAATCTCTTTTGATCTACATAAATCTCAAATGATTTCTTTCAATTTAATTTTCCTCTCTTTTTTCTTTTCTACCAAAATTTTTTCTTGGCTCAACGATTTAGAGCTCTATTAATGAATAAAGTTAAATAAAGTTAAAAATATATTTACACATGTGTACAACATTGATATTTTCAAATATTTGTGACCAAGATTTTGAAATTATTTTGAAGATAAGAACTAATTTGCAATTTTAGTTGAATTACATATCAATTGGCAATATCTTAAATTTTCATATATAAAATAGTGATTA